>JAOXNN020210632.1:0-18585 GCA_028571205.2 Hydropsyche betteni | reverse complement strand
TTCATAGATTGGCTTTATAACTTTCAATACATCGTCACTTAAAGGAGGATTTTCATGGAAAAATTCATCGATAGTGCTCTCAGCTGCACCTTTTTGCCATTTACACCAATTTTACGGACCACAAAAATAGCTATAACTCCAAAAAAAAATCGAATTTTGAAAAATCCTCTTAAGGACATATTCTTAAAGATCTAAACTTTGAAAATATGCAATAAAAAAATCGATTTTTTCGAAATTCTAAAGTAGAATACCCCCTTAAGAAATGCTCCGCGGTACAGCCACCATCGTTTCGCAGCACTGTACTATGCCGCGGCACAGTGATTTCGGAGCACTGTTATGTGGAACGGAAAACGATATACATATATACCGTGCATTTTTTTCCTCTATGAAAACTTCATTCAATCTATCGAACACCCGTTCAAGAAAACGCACAATCAACCCATTGAAAACCCTAACCCGATTCAACCCGAAGCCCACATCCACCATCAATACCAAAGCTCACAACAATTTCACATCTTTGTTCACGTAATAGTATGCATCGCCACACGCATGTTTAACCTTTTGTCGAATAATACGAGGATCGCGTGCCCGTCTCCGAAACAGAAGTTCCACATACAGCCTCGTTTGCTGGCTTATTCGTGGAACTCTCACTTCCTCGGCGTGTTCCATTGTGTGGCGGTTTCACGACGTTCAGCCGTTTCTCATCGCTGAAGAGGTCTGAACAATGCAAGTGTTGGGACATAGGAATGCGAAAAGTGAAGCCTAATCTTGAAAAAAGTGTCGTCGTAAAACGCTGCAATTGGACTTTCTTTACGATCGATAGTTTTAGTATCGATGATGCAATTTCGCATGCGCGGCAAGAATTTTTATTGAGTCGTTTGTTATGAACGCGTATAAAGAACGTTTTGTGGTATGAGTATTTCTATATTATATAGGTGATTTTTTCAAATTCGTACTAAATACAGTTTTTGCCAGAGCTTTGGAGCGAAAGAGGAGTCGGAGCATGGAACGGGTGGAGCAACGGGTTTTTATCCGGAATAGGAGCGAAATCGGAGCACGAATACTTATAGTACTCCACTGCTCCGAATTTAAATATAAAATTGAAAAATAATTTAAAATTAAAAAAAAAATACAATTTTGTCCAAAAATTTTACATTAGTCTAATTTTTAATTATAAATAGATTGTATTGATTTTATTGTTATACTATTCCCTCCCACTTCATAGTGATACAGTAATATTATTTTTGTATTGTAATAAATAATTAAATTTAATCAGAGCAGAGCCAGAGCAAGTATTATATTTTGGAGCGGAGCAACTAAAAAAAGTGGCCGCTCCAAAGCCCTGGTTTTTACACTTCAAATTGAACGTTTCAAACTTCAAATTCAACTATAGGAAAGTATCGTTAAGACCGTTGTCAATGAAATTAATCACAATTGATTTGTTGATTTCGAAGTGTAAAAGGTCGAATTCGAACTTTAAAACGTTAAAAGTAAAGTGTAAAATCTGTACTTATGCATCAAGTGCGACACAAAATTTCCTGTTACTCATTCGCTTCATTTCCATATTCAAATCTCACAAAAAATTTTATAGCTTGTATATAAAAAAAAAATCTAATGAGATACTATTAAACATCAGAAAAAGTTTGCTAAAAACCACGCAATACGTTAAGAAATAATACATAACTTATTTGTGTGTCGAATCACAAAAAACCGAAGCATGACTGATTTTAAATTGTCCAAACCGTTCGAGTGTTTTAAATTATCACTAGTTCCGATATGTTCCTTCGTTCGGATCGTTACATATCTGCCCACAAAGGTCAACCCGAAGAAAGTAAAAGTTAACCATTACGTGATGTCCATGTGCGCTCTTGGTGAAACGTTGCTGTGCCATGGCAAAGGTTAATTCCGTGAATGAAGTTTAATGCATTATAATATTTACATTGTTCAATTACGAGTTTTTTCATCTTTGTTTAATTTCGATGTGATATTCAACGAATTCGTGATTTTTATATTCTAACATAATACACGGTGGTCCAATGGTTAAGGATAAGTTTTTAAGAGGAGAGGTGAGAGGTGGGGACATGTTATTTAGAATATTTTAAGCCGTACGTACTTTGGTCCAAAGTATCATAGTTTTTCAATTATCATTATTATTATTATTTCGATTTTTAAGAAATAAATTAAAATTTATTCGCACTATTAGTGTTGAAATTATTAATTTCCAAATGAAAGATAATAGATAAACCTTATCTTTTTGTTCGCTTATTACGTATTAAATCCTTACATAGAAATAAAAAAATTTATATCAGCAAAAAACTATCAGAAATATATGATTAGTTATCAGAAGATTATTGAAGTAAAGGGAAACCAGAGTTGTTTTTATATTTCTCGCGAAAAAAAAAACTAAGCCCAAAGTTTTCAAACAATTTTAAAACCATATCTGTTTAAAGCCTTTTCGATCGATGTATCAAATATGCAGATATCTAACTAATACTCAAAACTAGTGTACAAAAATTAATTTTTTGATAACTAATTTTATATTTCTGATAAATTTTTTCTGATATAGATTTTTTTATTCCTATTTAAGGATTAAATAGATAGTAACCAAATAAAAAGAATAAGGTTTGTCTGTCATATTATCTTTCATTAGAGAATTTTTAGTGTGCTAGTGCAAGATTTTAGATTTTTTTTTTAATTGAAAAAAAAATAATATTAACTGAAAAAACTATGATACTTTGGAATAAAAATAAGGAAAACAATTTTCAGTTTAATATTTTTTAAATAACATGATCCCTCACCCTTTTAAAACTTATCCTAGACCATTTAGACCACCTGTATAAAATACAAACATTTTAGTACTGTAAATCTTTTAGATCTAATTACATCAGTTTTTTGCTTTTAACGATAGAAATTCAAGATCGATGAACTAAATCGAGAAAGTTATTAAAAAAAAAAAATAAATGCCATTATATAATCCATTCTATCACTAAATCGATTCAAACGCATCCGTTCCACACAACATTATGCCAATCGTATTCACGAAAAATTAATTAAAAAATAGAAAATTTTATTTTTAGAATATTTCCTAAATACAACAATCAATTAATATACATAAATTCAAACGAACGCATCGCTTTTATAAACAAAACCCAAAAGATTACATACCGAACCGGTCCCGGTCGCGTTTTATTACCTTTTTTTGCACCGGCGCCAAAAATTTATACAACTGAATCGTTCACGATACTACAATCAACAATGACATAAAAAATTACGTAAACAAACAACACTTAACATAATTTCAACCTGAATTTCGTTAGGATTCTTGCCAAGCCTCCGCCACCACACCCAGCCGGCTTCCATTGCGAATCATCATTAAAAAGGCGCGAAGCGTTCGATCGTTCAAAATTTGCCCGATGCCGCAATCCGATAAAACGTCCTTCGGCATGGAAATAGCGAAAACGACAGATGGACGGCCATTAAGATGCGTGTCAAAAGACTCGCTGCGATATCGCAGAAAAGAAAATATTAAATGTTGCATCGCAATTTCGTCAGCATCCGTTTCGTGTGTAGTCAACAGGAGTAGTCGAAATCGACGGGGTCACGATCGGCGTTTTCCCTCGGATCGTTTATTTGATATGCACTCGAATTTTGTAATTGTGATTGCGAAAGTGCTTCTATAATTTTGTATTATTAGATGTGTGGTGCCTTGCGGTTTGTGCGATGTTTTCGCGATGGTAGTTGGAATTTGATTGATTGTTGCTTGTGCGTATGATTTTGAATTGCATCGGATCTTCTTTTTGCATGGGGATACGTTGCGAGAATATCGTGTAAAAATAATGTATGGTGTTCGTATAAAAATTGGGAATAGTTTGCATCGGTGTATTTGAAAGGAACTTTCATCCAAATATGCACCTAATCCTCTTTTTATACTGGGGATAAGTTTCAGAGAGTATTGTGTAAAAATAACGTATGGTGACCGTATAATAATCAGAAGTAGGTTGCATCAGTATGTTTGGATGGAACTTTCATCCAAATATACACCCAATTCTCTTTTTATATTGGGGATACGCTCAAGAAAATATCGTGTAAAATTAATCTATGGTGACCGTATAAAAATTAGAAATAGGTTACATCAGTATATTTGGATGGAACTTTCATCCAGATGTGCTTTTTAAAAAATGTATAGTGTGATAAAATTTTGCCATGAAAAATCATCAAAAAACATTGAAAATTTTTATTTAACTATAGTTACATGCAAATAATTATAACAATATTCTGGCCTGCACTGACCATTGTGGTATAATAATACATTTTACTTTTGTTTTTATACCGTGTTAAAGTGAAAAAAAATGTACGAAAAGAATTGGTTCTCCTTTTTTGAACCATGTTATTTCGGAACCGTGTAAAAATAGGATTGGGTGTATTTGTTTTGGAAGAAATAGCATGGAGTTCTTGTTTTTCATGATTTCTGTTAATTACGTTCAAAAATTTCCTTATTGTATTATTTTCTTAGGATTCGCTTAGGATAATTTAATGATCCTTCAAATATTATGAGTGCTTCGCTAACAATATTATTATATCTACTAGAAACAATATTTTTTACCTTGTCTTGTTTCCTAAAAAAATTTTTTTCGTAAGTGCATTGAGTATGTCAAAAATTATTAGGTATTTATCTTCAAAAAAATTTCAATCAAATTTTTACAAAAATAAACGAGATTTTGAAAACATACTGCAACCAGGTTCTTTATACGACTCAAAGCTTGCATGTACTTAAAATACCATGTTGGGTAATTAAATTAATCCATTTTCATCAGACGTACAAAGTATTGATAAATCGATTACAAATAATCAAAGATATTTAAATCCGTAATCAACTCAATTACTGTTTAACATCATGAAATTGGCACAGCCACACGGAGCTCAAAGATCTCGTTAAATGTAATCTTTTTCATACAAACATTTTGTTTCATTTTTAAATGAACACAATTTATAATACAATTTGATTGTATCACAATTTTTTTGATGAGCGATTTATAATAATACTTGAAAATATGATCTTTTTTTATCACGAAAAAATATATTACATTTATAATTTATTATTGCAATATATCATGTTTTATTTTTATAAAAATTTTAAAATCTTAATACATGAATAACAAAAACATTGCAAACACCACTCGATGCGAAAGAAATACCAAATTAGATTTTCAAAACGATTTCGAAGCCCCGTATCGATTCGCATCTTCGGTTACATCTCGCGGCCATCGACTCGACTTGAACAAAAAAAACCCAAAGTCCACATAATATAATACGCATTGTGAAAAAAATCTATATAATACATATCACACATTATAGACACACATGGCCACAATTTATAATTATGTCAGCGAGATGCGTTCGATGTTACTTTCGCTTTCACACGCGGCGATCCGATACATTTCGTCAGTTCTCGCATTTGTATTACGTATTATATTGACGATATAATATCAAAATTGACCAGCTCGGTAATTTTTGGATCTTCGAAACTGACCATATTTGTCATCGGTGTTCGAAACGAGTCGCATATTCATTCTTACGCGAGAGAGATGAATTTTTATCATGAATTGTTATATAAATTTGATTGGGGCTATTTAAAAGTTAATTTTATAAAACGAATGTGCGTTCATCCTGGAAATTTAATGAAAATAGTGTGTATTAAAAAAACAACGTGCGTATTCGAAAAATTATATTGATCATCAAAAAATATTTGTATCCTAAAACGAATAAAACGTGCATTTGAATGAATATAAATATATACATGTAAAGGATCGGCAACACCGTAAACGCGAATAGGGCGAACTACCAGCCACACTATCATTGTTAAAAACTTTCATAATAGAATTAAAAATGAACCAATTTCTTAAAATGTGATTAAAATTAAAATTCCAACAAAAGGAAATATTGACAATTGTATCGTCAATGGAAGAAGACTTTATTATTAAGACGTTGCCACCTCTCGATCATTTCAATGCTCAAGCTTATTTTTTCTACTGATCATTTCATTATTTTTGATGCTCATATTATAATAGATTTTTTTTCTTTAAAGCATAAGAAATAATGCATATCGTATATTATTTGAATGCACAAATAATTCCATTTAAGGCACAGTGTATACTTTTTCAACGCACATTTAAATTACGCCCAATTTTGATATTATATATTGTTAAATTTAATAGTAAAGTAGACATGTAATAATTTATATTCGATTATATGCATATTAAAAGTAAAAAAATTATATTATTAATTTATTGAAATAAAATGATTCTTCTTTAACGATTCATGATTTTTCTCTGAATAGAATATTTTTATAAGAATTTTTATTATTTGTTATTGTTCATTTGAACATGCAGTGTCAAGAGCAGATCTCTTTCATTGTTGGTTTATTTCCGCGTTACATATCGCTGTTTTTTTTTTAATTTCAAGATCAATATAAAATAAAATAAACACATTTAGTTCAATGATTCCATATTTTTGTAAAATGTAAAATATTTTCGGAAATTCGAAAGGTTTTTTTTAGTAAACAGCATTTTTTTAAGTAATAACCGTTTTAAATCAAAATTGAATGCAATGTTGTAAAAATTTTCATATATTTCGATAAATTTTAATTAAAAACTGCAATTCGCACAAAAGTAAACCTCTTTCCTTTTCAATATTTGTGCCCGTTTACTTTCACAGCTTCGAGTAATGTTACGGTGACGAAAAAAATTGGAAATTTATATGCAAAATAATAACAATATTTTATCAGCTCGATGAAAAAAAGTCACAAGCCAATTTCAGCCGAGATCACCGAAAAAAAGAGAAAACACCACCTTTTGTCTTCGCTGAACTCTTGAACGCAACAACAGATCAAATCTGAACCACGAAAAGCCGAACAAAGAGTCCATCTCTTCTAATTTTTTTCTCTCCCCCGACATCGACATTTATTTTTGCAAAGGCATTGTTCTCCAACTCTGCCTAGAAATTGAATGACGAGAATCTCCCAAAGGGTGAACGCACCGGACTCGGTTCCTGTCTAAGGTTGCATACCGCGAATGCAAAAGTGCATCCACAATGACCGGCTATTGTTCTCTTGGCGAAAGGGAATGCTGCTACACATTTCTGAACGATCTATGATTCTCAAAGTGTGTTGATGGTTTTTCTATGTTGATAGAAACAGTGTAATATGGTCAGTTTTAAGATCGATCGATAAGATCGATAGTGCGATTGTTAGTTAGTCTCCTCTTTTTTGATTGATGTATTGATTTTGTTTTTTAGTTAAAAAAGATTAATTGATGTTTGAAATTAAATAATTTTATTTTTACAATATGATAGTTCGAGAACCGTTTTATCGCTGAGGTGTTAAAAGGAAAAGTCGGAATGCGTTTTTCCTATTATCTCGGAAAATCATTGTCGACTTGCTTAAGCATTCAATTTTTTGACATGAATCTGCTAATTGTCGCTTAAGCGTTTGTACACATTGTTCCTCTTGAATAATAAAAGAACTTCATTTGTTGTGTGCATACAATTCCATTTTTTTTTTATTTATTTATATCCTATCATTGAATGAAATTGTATGTGCAAATAAAAAGAGATTGAATTGTTATTTTTTTATCATTTTTAATGAAAGCATTTGTTGATTTTGTTATCTTTCCGCATAGTTATGATTTTTATAAGCGAGTCTTGGTTATGAATTATTTATGGTTAAAGCATAATTGCGGTTAGTAATTGTAATTATTTACCTGATGTTTTACATTATTTCACAAGTAATATTTTGACTGTTCCACTGTTCTGGTTTCTTTTTCATTTTTATAAGTTAAATATTAATTTTACGATAACATATTTATCTAACTTATTTTCATTATTTATTACATGGTTTAGAAATCAACGCACCGAAAATTTTCTTAACAAAAGCGCAAAACCCAAACCTAGACTAAAATTTCCATAAAATCTAAATGTATTTCTCAATTAATTTTTTTCAATGTAATAAATTTTGAATTTACAACATCATAAATGTTCTACTTTTAATTGGATTCAGATTTCAATAACACAAATTAAATATCAATGTACTACCCTTTTCCTTAGACTAAAGCGCGAAACCCAAAACCTAAACTCAACAATTCCATAAAACCTCAGCGTATTTCTCAACTATTTATTTTCAATTTAATCAATTTTTATTTTAAAATATTATAGATTTCCTATTATTAGTCTATCAAATTTTCAACAATACAAATTAAATATGATTATATATTATCCATTTTTATCGTAAGCGCGAAACCCAAAATCGACATTCGAACGAGTACTTAACGAAACCTTTTAAATCGACGGAAAATTTCTTTCATCCAAATTATCGACCAGTATACTCAAGTGAAATTAACCATCGTTTGGGACTAACAATCAAACGACTAAACTGCTTGAAAATTACAATAGCGGTCACGGTTTGGTGATCCTTTACCAGCGAATCTGCCCAATTGTTCGGATATTGCGTAACCAAATAACCCTCAAATAAGTAAATTTATTACGTCGAAATACAATTCATTTAATTATAATATTATAGACTACACTGACATATTAATACGCAACCAATGGACAAAGCTTTTCTGATCACACAAAGACGACTAAATATTTATCTAAAACATAACATTTCGCTGAACGTATATTTCCGATCAAGTCGTCAGGAAACACGCGTCGAGAAATAATCATTCCAATTACTCACACGTGTGATGAATTAAATATTATTAAATTTCATTCGCAGTATTTAATTACGATGGAAACGTCATCGTGACTAATTATCGATTCGAGCTCGAATTAGCACGCACAGGATCCTGTCCACTTTCTCCGGCACTGACGCATTTTTTCGACTCGGACATAATTCATTCGGTAATGATTTTCGTAAGTGTTTGCATGATAATTGGTAATTAATTTATGTTGCGACCGGTTGTGAAACGAGGCGCGTATCGTCCATCATTAGACGCATTATCTGTGAAAAAACATCTCGTTTATATTTTTTGGAGGCGCTAACCTTTACCACTAATTTTTCACTTGTTCTCCGCGCCACCGAAATCATTGCAAAACTCCGCATAACTCCGAATGCTAATTTTTGTGAATTGAACGCACCGAATTTTGTTTATGGTCGAGAAAAATTCGATTATTTTGTAAGCGTTTCTTGTTAATTAACGATATTCCATCATTTTTCGCTGAATATTAATGATTAATCCAGGCTTGTTCAAACTTGTCGAGCTTTTTTCACAATTTTTTTTGTATTTCATGGAAAATTAGAGTTCTTTCATCGAATCATTTAATAATCGATTTTTTCAAACACATTTTAATGAAAATGTATGTGTTTTATAGTTAATTTTGAAAAAAAATTTAAATCGATGATGGTCGTGATGGATTGTGTTATGCTCAGATTGCGCTCACGAGTTTGACATTTCATATGTGCGATGATAGCATTCTTTTCAAAAATATTATGACAAACTGATGCAAGAATCATTTAATAAGACAAACCACCCCTAAAATAAAGCGCGACAGTGAAAAGATGCCAGAAACTACGCAAATCAATATTCGGTTTTATCAGTCAAAAAGTGACTTACACAAACATATGGGTAGACCCATAAACAAAAATCATTTACCCCGAAATATATCTTATCGAAATAATTTTATGATGTAGAGGTGTATTTTATGAAGTATCCAAAACTTAATTTAATACTTATTATGTTTTGAATTCACAACAATTTAAATTTATATGTGGCCCCCGATATTTGTACATTTCGTTCGATATGTCCACAATGTTGGACAAGCCTGGATTATTTGATCAATCAATACGAAATTTCGTATCTAAATCATGATCCGAAAAAAAAAATTATCAAAAGCGCTCATTAATTAAATGCAAATTCGAAATTTCTGCACACACTTTTTTCGAACGATTACAAATCGAATCTCCGCCATTATCTACGTGCGAAAAAACCATGACAAATCTATGTCGTCGAAGAAAGCATATCTTTATCTTCTTCTGCCTTTTCATGGGGTCATCCATGGTAGTCACGTCTTGGTCAACGCATTGTTGCGACACGAGGCCGACACACAATAAACTAATGGCAACCAGAATTTGCGCAATTGTCTCGGAACGTGGTCGATGTGTCAACCCTAAGGACAATCGTCGACATGTTGCATTCTTAATTGAAAACGAGGTGGAAAAGTCAGATATATAATTTGAGCGATTTTCACGTCTGTAACAAACTCAGCAACGTAACATTGAATTCGCAGTCCGAAATGAAAACGAAAAAATGACACAATGAATTGTTTTTGAAAAATTTCTATAAAACATTTCTTAGGATTCGAGAAAACCGGGATATAAATCAATCAGGATTTTTTTGTTATTCTGTGCAACTTTATATTTTTTTGGTTGACACAATGGAAATTTTCTGTTATACAATTCCATTTGAAGTTATCGAGTATATGGAGAAAAATATTGACATCGTAAAATTTACGATCAATTCAAATTTTTCTTTGACAATTTTGGTTCTTCGTTGCATCATAACAACTGATCGGTTAAACTACATGTATAAGTGGGCGTTTTACAAGTATATAATATAATCTACATCCGAGATTCGAAAAATATATGCGTTGTCTACGCATAAATTCCAATGATATAATTTCTATGACGAGATAGCGAAATATTTGCATTCAAATGTGTGTTTGGACGTTTAGGTCCACTCTCGTAATATGATGTTACGGTTTCGCTACTATTTACTATTATAGGCGACACCATTTTGGATACTTATTTTAAAATTTTATTGAGTTTATAAAGTAATCAAGTCATATAAGACCTCAATTCTGAAATAGTACGCGTGTATTTTTCGAATTCCTTCAGACAAATATGGATAAAACCGTTGCAATTTACTAGAAAGTTTATCTGTTCTTCTTCATAAAGCTATTCGAAGTTATATTTGCACAAAATGGAAATGCAAGTTCCAACATTTCATTGCATAACGAATTTATTAGTGGTCAGTTGTTTAGGTTCCTCCGATTCATCATCGAAGTGTAATTTATTCGTAAATATATGATTCAAAATTAAACGAGATTATTATTTTTAAATTTATTTTAGAGTTTGACTACAAAATCTATGACATTGAAACTGTCGTGATGACAAATGCGAAAATTCGCCATGTCAAGGAAGGCGCATTGAGAAATTAAAGAAAACAATGTCCAATAATTGATCATGTAAGGTAATGTCATGTCGAATATTATATTATTAATTATGACGTTTTAAAAACCTTCTAGTTATTTGATTTTAAATTTCAGTAAAGTTTATTCAACATTTTTAAGAAGTGTTTGAAAACCTTATAGGTGTTGGGGTCAACGAGCCATAATTAGGCCTAAAATTCAAGATTGTGTATTGATTTAGAAATTGTGAAATTTTAAGTATTGCAGTATTCGAATGAATAAATAAGTTTAAATCAGAATGTTTCTTTTGTATTTATGGAAATTTTAATTCAGAACTAGAAACGAAGAATGTGTTTGACACATAATAAAAAAGTCAAAATTCATTAACCATCGACAGATTCAAATAAAATTTGAAAAAAACTAAATTCACAAAAAGGATTATCTTACTGTATAAATAGTTTTTTGGTTTTTATACATACATATCATACGTTTTTTCCATTCAGTTTTTTTTCCTTAGGAATTCTTAACGTGAATCCGCAATGTTGTCTATTGAATACCAATAAAAATATCCACTGTCGAATTCACAAAAGTTCCGATCACACGAGGAACTTTCAAAAAGTTATAAAACTTTCTCTGATTTATAAAAATTTAAAATCTCCACTACGAGCCATGTTTATGGCTCATGCTTTCCATTAAACCTTTTATAATTTTCGGTACAGGTTTATAAATCAAACGAAACACTACGTTTATACGAAAAAATAAAACTAGTTTCAGCAATCATTTCAGTCGAAAATAAATTTCATAATAAGATTTTTTTATTTAAAAAATGCAAACAACTGTTTGCTTTATTTATCCGCCCATCAAATCATTTCACACAAAAATAAATTAATACTGCTCCAGAAAAACTTTCTGAAAAGCATTCGAATGATCCGTATTGACTCTATTGGGTCATTGCCTTGAACAATTATGTTTCAAGGCAGACACGAGAAGATTCTATCGCCTGTAGAACACATGAACGTTGTTTTTTTTTTTTTGCGGTTTTGTGTAGAAAGTGATTTGAATAGTAATATTTCAACGAACAGTTATTTCGATGTCAATCACCGCATTGGGTAAGCCGTCATTTTCATCCGAGATTATTCAATGGACGTTGAAAAATACTTCTTCAGAATAGTATTGAAGGAAATGCTGCGAAAACGTGTAGTTTCGAATGGGAATAAGTTATATTTGCGGAAATATCGTTATCGAATATGTATGGTTGAATTGGAGTTTTCTTATTGAAAATGATGTATTTAATTGAGTGTGGTGATTGTTTTTAAAATATCTTTAATGATTTGAAAAACTATTTTTTTCGCAGTGAAAAAATATTTATAGTTATAATTGTTACTAAAAATAGAATTTTAAACAAGTATTTCAATAATTGAATAAAAATTGTAAGAAATATTTAGGAAATATTGTCAAAGTATTCTATTGATGATTTTTTTTATCTAATACATTAATTTTCTGCTAAAAATAAAAATTATTAGACTACTACATCTATCGAAAGCTATAAAAAATTCATGTAAATAAATTTAAATGTTTCAATTCAAAAATGAATTAACGTAACTCAAAATTAAAACTAGCAAGACACAGTATACTGACAGTAGCACACACGACGCTACAACATCGAACATAGAACATAATCCGCGAAATTTTTCGAAATAGGACGATTAAAATAAAAAGCATTAATTGAATCATTTATCCATTAAAATTTAATGGCCAAATGCCAATGCAATGATTACATAGTCTTCCAATTATCCTTGAACGTGTCGTGTGTGCTACTGTCGGCATATGCTTATGTCGTTTAGGCGAACATCTAGGAACCTAAACGTTAATAGATTAGCAGGTTATTTTAATTTGATTATTTATGATTTCATTAATTGGAAGTAAAGGGGTTCCATGAATTTTCTTTTGATAAGTGACCATTAGCTAAATATGATCTTACATAATCGTGTACTGGCAACACTGACCGGTTTCACTTGACGTTTATATCGAATCTAACCTGCGTTGTTTGTTTCATTTGTGTTTCATATCTTTTTCAGATTCTAAACATATTTTTTTTCGAAAATGTCAGGAATGTCAGCTAATAACCCATCTCCTCCTCCTATGGATGACATGGTATGTTTTGTTTTACGACCATTTCAGATCAGTTATCAAAAGAATTATTAAGTACTCATTATCTGTTTCATATTAATTGTGCTTTTTCTGGTTTTATACAGATGAAGCTAAAGTTTTCATCCGAGGACATGCGCATTTTACAAGAATGTAATAAAGAAAGTTTCTATAACCGCTGTTTACCACTTTCTGGATTGTTCGGTTTCGCTACGTATTCAGCTATCAAAACAGGTCTTTTATGCGAATCATTTTACTTAATTATTAAAGTATCCGAAGAAGAAATTTTTGTTATACTAATTTCATCACAGTAATGTGACGATCAATATATACTTAAAATACATATTGATAATTTACACTTGAAACTCTGACTACGGGTTGTAGTCAATACTATTTTGTTGTATATTGATATACAATTATTTTAATCAAAACAAGTACATTTTAATTTAAAATTGTTTGATATTTTTCAGTTAAATAAATGCAAAAACTATGCGTTTTTTTTTTCATGCAGCTATTTTTATGTAATTTTTGCATAGCGTTTATATTTACAATATTTATAATTTCATTGTCAATGTTTATATCTTTATCAGTTATCTGGATAATTATTTTTGTTATTAGGATATTTAACAACAGGAACACGCTTTGGAGCATTTCCAAAAATTTCTTTCGCTGTTGCAATCGGTTTTGTATTGGGAAAAATTTCGTATCGTAATATATGTGCTGAAAGGCTAATGCAGTCCCCTAACAGTGAAGTTGGTGAAGTATTAAGAAAAAGACTGAATCGTCCCTCACTTAAGTAATTTATAATATATTTGTTATATTCATGATTACTTGTTAAATTGACTTTAATTTTATTAAATTCCATTTTTTCTAGTAATTATGACAAGCGTGCAAATGATCTTCCATTTGTCTCATCATCTACTCAGGAAAATACCCGTGAGGCAAACTCAGCGCTGGACTTAGATACAGACAGCCGACCTAATTTTGCACCTGCAGAAAACTCTATTTATCCGTCTTCCGGAGAGCGTAATATATAATATACGTAAAATAATATGATGATCCCACAATTTATTTACCTGCACATTGTTTCCACAGCTATTGATCAAGCGAAAGAAGATTTACTACCAATTTCGCCGACATTAACGTACGATGATATACGTAAACAAAACAGGGAAAGTTTTTCTCAACGCCGTGCACAACCATATAAGTATGTATTTTTTATATGAATTTTTTTAATTTAAATCAAATATCTTACTTAAGTAAATACTTTATAGGATTGAACAATTACCTAAAGCAACTAATGCAGATGTTCAACGTGAAACCAAAAATAAGTATGGAGATGTTATTGATTGAGGTGTTATTCTTGCGAACAATAATTATTTCAGAATACCAGTGATAACTATTTTTTATTATGTACTGTGTTATTTAAATGCATTTAGTAAAATCTGTAAATAAACTTGATTATTTGCGCTAAATTGACGTTATGCATTTTATTTAACATAAACTCAAAATTGAATAGGTATAAGTAATCAATTGATAATGATTTTTCGATAACAGAAATAATATTCGGCCTGATTTGAGGGTTTTTACCACTACTGACTTATACATCAATCTTTTTTAATTTTTTTCCCTTTACAAATAAATAATCTTTAAATATTTCTACTTTCAATATAAATTTTATTCGATAAATAATTTTCATAATTAAATGCAACAAAACAAAGTCTAAAATTCAATGCAAAATAAATTATATTTTGAATTATTTCAATAAGTATAGTCAAATTACTTGTTTCTCAACTTTCTGTGAACTTTTCGTCAATACTCATTGCTTGATTTTCTATTCCAGTTTTCATATTTGGATTCTCTTTCAAAGAAAGTATATTCTTGTCATTTGAATCATCATCATTCACCACTACATATTTGTATTTAAGAGTCATTAGCCAAAATATAATCATATCGACCACCATAAGACCGGCAAACAAGAAAAATTCAGCAGACTAAAATTCAAATTATCATAAAATAATGATATTATTCTTTAAGATGATACACATGTCATACAATATTACCTGACTGTCAAAACCTTTAGCTTCTGCTACAATCACCACAATTAAATTTCCGAAAGCTACAGTTAAGAGCCATGCAGCTGTTAATACTGATTTCATACTAGTCGGGGCTTGGGTGAATGAAAATTCTAATCCTGTAATTGAAAACATAACTTCTCCCATTGTGATAATTATGTATTGTGGTAAAAGCCAGAGCATATGCACTGAATTGGCTGGTGTTATAAGGATGGTATTTAATTTCTGTAATAAATTTGAAGAAGAAACATGAAAATATTGAAAATTTATATTTTAACGATAAATAATTATAATTTTCAACTGTTAGATTATTGAGAAACAAGAATGAACTTACATAATTTTCGGATTGATCTCTGTTTATTATCATGGTATATACTGCACCTAATTCCAAATTTTGATCATTAGCTATAATTTTGTCACCAATGCGTAAGTTGTACATTGATGGTTTGATTTCGTAACGTTCTGTGTCATTATTAAGAATCTTCAAGTCTTCTGTTCCTGAATATGAATCAACAAACTGTAATGGTTCATTTGATGGGAAGCTCTGAAGTACCCTGTCAATTCAGTAATTAATTAAAATATAAACTTAACTGTAATTTTTTGATTTCTTCGCTACCTTATAATAGGAAATCCTTTTGAACTCTTATCGCTATTATCTAGTATATACTTCTGAGTATCGTTAAATAGGAAATAAGAAACAGCCACATTATCTTTAATATTGGCGACATAATTTGTAGTGCTAAAGCCTGGACATCCTGAAGCATTTTGAGGACTTATGGCGTAGTTAACAAAATTGTCACCTACTACTTTTAGATTTTTATTTTCATATACATCTAACGCTCCCAGGGAAAATCTAAAATTTTCTCCATCCATGTTAGCGGTTACATTAAAATCACAGTTATAACCATTGTATAATCTTAAATGACTAATTCCGGCTGTAGGTAATACTGGGTAGGTTTTCTAAAATATAAGAATTATTGTTTCGTAAGTATTGACAATCATTTAGCTATTTTTTTAACTTTTACGTCTATTTTTCATATACATAGTTAATTTTCAAATAAAACAGTTTAATACATTTCAATAAAAAATTTATAAGATACTTTTACCTCAAGTTCTAATTCTATCAAAGCAGAAACAATAAACGCAATAGCTGCTAACATCCCTCCGAGTATCATTTTGTGTAATGGTTTTGTGACAATACGACACCATCGAAGTGCAGGATAGATTGCCTAAAAATAACTTATTTCATCAAATAATGTTTAATATATATTTCGAATAAGAATAAAATGTTATTTACCACTTCGAAAACCGGTATGAATAATAAAATAAGCAACGGGTTCACAACTTGCATTTGGTCTGGTTTCAAAATAAAACTTCCTATTGCTCCGTTCATTCGTGTTGCTTGGAATGTCCATCGTGAACCCTTTCAAATCATAAAATATTTCGAAATATCAAAATAGTGCATATATTCGAAAAACATTTTTAAATTATCTTACTTGTTGATCGAAAAGAGCCCAAAATATCGGAACTGGAATGAAAAGTAACAAAACTTTCATGACTGCTTTTATATCAGTAATCAAGACCTTGTCAAATTTATCATCAGCATAATCTAACCAGTGTTCTTTCTTTTCTTGTTTCTTAACTTTTTGCTTTCTCGATATTGCATGCTATCAATAATTAAAAAAATAATAATAAATTTATTTTTAATTCAAAAATATTTATTTTCCAATTACTTACTCCTATACATTTGAACACCTGAACCAGAACGTTCCCTGTCGGGTTTTTTATAACATACAAAGACTTCCCGCACAAAAAAATCACTGAAAACAACAACTACCGATTAATTACTACGAAACCAAAGAACAGTAACGTCCCGACCGCATAGGCAAAAAAGGTGGTAAAATAAATTTACTAATAAATATTTTTCTCTATGTAAACATTCGACAAAAAAATTAAATTTGTCTTTCAGAGTAAATTTATGACATAAAAAAAATAATTTAAAATATCTACCTTTTATATTAGAATTATTATTAAAAAAAAAAATCGTATGAAACTTGAACTACATTTGAGGGGCTCGGCAGTAAATAGTGCTAAGCGCCAAAATTATAAAATTGAGTCTCTTTTTTTACTACAAAAATTAGTACTTTTTCTACAAAAATTAATAAATAATTCCACATTCTCTCAAAATGACAGTACTATTTCGGGTTACTGCTAGTTTTATTCGCATCCAAATGCATGTTTTTCTTAATATCTCCAAAAGTGACAAATGTTACTTGGCACTATTCAATGTCGAGTCCCTCATTTTTAGAGTCTTCACTAGAAATTTCGACATTTTGAACTTTGCCTACTGCAAATCTCTTTTTCCTTTGCGGCACATTGTTTCAGGACGTCACTATCAAAGAAACAACAACATCCAGCACATACCAAGGGAAGTGATCATCAAAACTCCAGGGACCCCAAATGCGAGCGAATAACAATCCTCGTCTCCGAAGCAGTGGACGTCCACCCTCAGGATGGGTGTGACGAACGTCGATATGAAGCTGCCAGCGTTGATGGCGAAATAGAAGAGCGAAAAGAACGTCGCCAATTGCCTCTCCTGCTGTGGAAGTTTGAACTGGTCTCCTCCGAAGGCTGACACGCAAGGTTTTATCCCGCCCGTTCCCACGGCCACCAGCAATAGTCCTATTATGGTGAACGCTCTGCAATTTCGAATGTACCGTTAGTCCAGACGATGAAGATGTTTGCTTATGAAAAATTAAGCGAAAGTTAGATTTTGGAAAGAAGCTTGATATTTCGGTTGTAAAAAATCTATATCGGTTTGAGATTTGGATAAAATTTTACGCGGGATCAGAGGGCGCTGAAAATTCGTTGATTGCCATATTTACAGAAATATGTAGCTTAAAAAAATTTCAATTTATCAAATTTCCCAGTACAGGTAGTCCTCGACTTACGACGGAGATACGTTCCTGAACCTCGGTCGTAAGTCGAATTCGTCGTAAGTCGAATCTGTACAATTTTTTTTTTCCTATGTTTTACTTACTTTAATTAACACAATAATAAAATAATGAATAAATGAAATTTGAAATGTTTCACTGTTTGAGTCCACCATTTCAAATTTTTGTATTCTTTGACCTTTGAATGCGACGCGCATCATATAATGCGCAAAACTTTAACTCGTGTT
>JAOXNN020210606.1:0-18590 GCA_028571205.2 Hydropsyche betteni | reverse complement strand
GACAAGCCGTAATACTTTCTGTAAGCTTTTTAGCGTAAATTAGCGTAATAGCACCTTTCAAACTGAATATAGGCGGTTGACCGGAGAAATGGTTCGGTACACTCACCAACCATGGTTCGGCACACTCACCAACCAACGTCCCGGTTGTAAAATATTCAACGTTTACGCTGTTTGTAATTATTCTGAACTCTGTTCAGCTAGTTACGTCAGAATGTTTCTGGCGAGTCGTCCAAACTGGCACTCGATTGACAAATGTGCGCAAACCAGACGGTTGGTCGATCGGACTGGCAAGCAAACATTTCACTGGGTTCCCTCTGGGAACGGTAGGCGGTCAGGGCATGTGCGGACGACTGTTTTACTAAACGGATGGGACTGCTCATCCCAGTCTCTAGTTGCAACGACAACCAGATTTTTTCGTTATCAACAGAGTGCGAATTACTTTTTTTCTTGTGCAAACTTGGATGTATAAGAATGTATAAGAAAAAAATGAACAGAACAACTCCTTATGACAAACGCTTCCGCTCACCCCTTCACTAAAAACCGCCCGCGTAGTTGAATCGGCGCGGCGAGGTTCTCATTAAAAAGTTGTCCGCTGCCTAAACCATGTACGCGCTGCGTTCCATGGACATCCTCAACGTGGCTGACCCATTGACAAATGGCATTGAGGCCGATGTTTGATTCGAGCAGCGAGTTAGCCCACCATTCCATGCCAAACTCGCGGCAGAGGTCGATCCACGTTTGACATGCGGCGAAACCGCCTAGCAGTGTTGGTTTGAGGATCAAGTGATGGGGTCGAATGGTCTCAAGCAAGGCGCGTCGTTGTGTGCCATCCACACCAATCAACTCTTCATCCAACGCAATCGGGATGGGCGAATGTCGGCAAATCTCGGCACTGGCTTGCCAGTTTCCCTGACGGATCGGCTGTTCCAGAAAGTGTATCGCATAACGTGCCAGTTTCTCCAATTTGGGCAACGCTTCATCAACGCTAAATGCGCCATTGGCATCCAAGCGCAACGTAATTTTTTGGTAAGTTTGGCGCACTTCTGCCAGCAAGGCGCACTCTTGCGCAAAGGGTAACGCCCCCACTTTCAGCTTGATCACCGCATAGCCCTGTGTCACTTTGTCTTCGATCTGCTGCAACACGCCGTCTATGCTGTCCATCCAGATCAAGCCGTGTGTGGGCAGGGCGTGTTCGCCTCGGCTAAACGGTGTATCGAAGAGGATACGTTGACCGCCATGCTGCAGATCGAGTAAGGCGGTTTCGAGGGCGAAGGCGAGGGAGGGGGGCAGGGCAGTGGGACAGTGGGACGACTCGACTGAGCTCGCCGAAGTCAGTGGGACAGTGGGACAGTTTGGCTGGGTGTTGATGGTTTGGCAGAGGTGGGCGATTTGGTTGGGTAAGTCATCGGTGGCATCGATGCTGAGGTGGGGGACGGGGCCACATTCGCCCAGACCGATAATGTCGGGTTGTTCGCTGTGCCAGGCATGCAACAGCCAAATTTGGCGCGTCGCAAGGTCGCCGCGCGAGGTGCGGGCCGGACGTTTAAAATGTAGGGTGTAGGGTTGGACGGCGAGTTGTAGCATATATCTTTTGGGTGTCTTTTGGGATTGATCATACAAACATTCTGTTAATATTGCAAAATTCTATAAAAGATGGCAGAATAGCCGCCGCAATCGTCTCAATTGTATAGTATAGTTAAATTGGAATAAATAGAAAAAATATATAAAAGTATAAATAGGAAACCGTATGAACGAAGAGCTTTTGCTCCAATTACGCACTGCACAACAGGAAATTGACCCACAATTCAAGGCGTTACGCAATGCCACAGGCGTGTTGCAACAGGCGATCCAACTCGCCACTGAAGAAACTGCCGATGCCCTTGCCATGCAAAAGGTGTTGGTTAAATTTGAAGAGGTTGGGAAAACGATGGATAATGAACGGTTGGGCGCGGCCAAAACAGCTTTTGCCGATGTGACAAACAAAGCTCTCGATTCGCTGGCCTTTGAGTTTGCCCGCGATCTGAAACGCTCCTTTGAAGAACGCGGCCAAACCGTTGAGGGGCGACCGCCGACATTGGTGATCGACACGTTGGTACTACAGATCGATATTGCAGCCCGCAAAGCACAGTGGCTCTATGGCAAGGAACAATTGACCAGCCCGATTCCGCTTTCGATCAATAATATCGTCAAAGCCTATGATGCGCAGCGCAAAGCAATTTTGGATCGCAAAATCGAGGCCAGTGAATTTCTGAGCGATGTCTACAAAGCTTGGCGTAGCTTATTAGAGGAAAAGATTCAAGAAAATCAAGGCAAGACGGTTGGCAATCGCATCAATGTGGTTGAAGTCTATCGCAAAGTCGTTCTCAATCGCCAATCTGCCCGTTTTTGGAGTGCCCCTTCGGCCAGCAATTTTAAAGATTACCCGCGCCCACTCTTTGTGCGCGACCTTGTGTTGATCCAACCCACGCCCACTGTTACAATTGAGGATAAAAGCTATCGCCTGCGCCTTAGCACCGCCACCAAAAGCCAAGCCGACAGCCCCTCGCGCAGTATTTGGCTACCGAATGGCGCGCTCAATGGTGAATATTGTGGGGATTTGACGTTTGAATAAGGATGAATTAAGGACTTAACTTATGGCATTAACCCAATCCATTGCCCGTCATATTATCGAGGTGTTGGGCAGTTCTGGAACGCCGCCGACGCGTGGCTTGCAATATTTTAACGTCGGCAACCATTCCTTGCTCAAGGCATTGGACGATTATTATCTCTCTTCCTATCTGCAAGATGGGGGAGCTGCTTATAAGATGGTGGTAGGCGATTACGGGAGCGGCAAATCGCACTTTCTCTACTGTCTGCGCGACATTGCGTGGAGTCGTGGCTATGTCGTCTCCAAGGTTGATCTCAGTCCGGTCGAGACACCCTACAATGACCAGCGTTTGGTCTATGCCGCAGTAGCCAACAACATCATCTGGCACGAGGCTGACGAAGAAGTGACGGATGAAAAGGGCTTGACTGCCTTTCTCGCCAATACGTTACGTCGGGTGATCGGGGGTGAGATCGATTTGGGCGCGCTCAACCACCCAAACTATAGCGGGCTGATCGAAACGATTGAATCCACGCCGATTGATATGCCTGCCTTTCGCAATGCCATCACCGCTTACTTTGATGCGTTGATTCGTGAACAAGAGGATAAGTTGGATGCACTGTTGCGTTGGTTGACCAGCGATGTGCTGACATCGGTCGATGCCAAATTGCTGCGCGAGATGGGCGTGACGGGTAAGATTATTCGTACCAATGCCTTTGCTGCCCTCCGTTCATTGGTACAGACCATCCGTGCCCTCTCCTATAATGGACTTGTGTTGCTCTTTGATGAAGTAGACCGTATGTCGAGCATTGGCGGCAAGGCCGAAAAGTTGGCGACGGATACACTGCGCGAGGTGATTGACCGTTGTCGCGACGAATTGCCAGGCGCCATGTTTGTCTATGCCGTGCCGCCACAATTTATCAACGACATTGTGCCACGTTACCCAGCCCTGCAACAGCGTGTGCGCGCACCGGGGCGTTTTTCGCAAAGCAATCACTTCAGCCCACAGATCAGCCTTGACCATCTGGACATGGATGAAAACAACCTGTTGCTGGCAATCGGCGAAAAGTTAATCCCAATCTATGAGACGGCATTTAAGCAAAAACTGGATACACAAATCCAATATGCCAATGCCGCCATCCTTGCCAACGTTGCGCGTGATGTCTTTTTGGACATCAGTGCGCGCCGCCTGTTTGTCAAAGCCTTTGTCACCGAATTGGCGCGCCAACAGAACAACGGCGAACATCTGTTAACCGAACAAGAAGCCATCGCCATCATCCGCGGTCAAGTGGATGAGTTGAGCGGTGGCGCAACCGCACCATATTAATTGAGGAGGGGTGAGGTGACTGAGCTTGTCGAAGTCACCTCTCCCCTCTTAAAACCTATCAACAGAGAATCTATCCAATCATGATCGGCGAATTCGTTGACCATCCTCAATATGGACGTGGACAAATTACGGCTCTTTTTCGCAATGGCAGCGAATGGATGGTACGTTTTGAGAGCGGCTTACGGTTTCGTCGCCCTCGCCATGAATTTAACGGCCAACAGGAGCCTTGTGTGACTTCTATTCCGATTGCCCCCATTCCTGCTTCGCCACCAATGACGCGTACACAATTCGAGGCGCGTCAACTGGTTGAAGCCTTGCGCGTTGGCATTGCCCCCATGCAACATCTACGTGAACTAACCGTCGGCTTGACCAGTGAGCGCGCCAGTTTGACCAGTGGACTCAACCGCGCCCACCAAAATGGCGGGGCTGTGCGTGCCATCGTTGGCAATTATGGCTTTGGCAAAAGCCATATTGTTGAACTGGTGACGCAAGAAGCCCTTGAACGCGACTTTATCGTTGCCACTGTCAGCCTTGATCTGGTGGAGTTGCCGCCGCATAAGGGGCTGGATGTTTATGCAGCACTGCTGCGCAACCTGCGTTATAACCATACCGATGAGCGCGGCATTGAACCCTTGCTGGAGCGCGCGCTAGAACTGCCGCGTGCGCGTCAACAAATAAGCGATCTGGCGACGGTCAAGCCGAATCCGTTGTCGCTGCTAGTAGATGTCTGCCAAAACAAGCTGACCAACCGCCAGCGACAGGCATGGATTCAATGGTCGTTGGGCGGGCGCAAAACCGATGCGATGAGCAAACATATGCCGCGCGAGAACAAGTTGCCCACCCTCTATCGACAGGGCAACCATGCGCGCCAGTTGGCCTATCTGCTCAACGGGGTCAGTGTTTTGGCGCGGCTGGCTGGTTTTAGCGGGTTGTGTCTGTTGATTGATGAGGCCGAATGTTATTCATTGCTGACCAAACGCCAACAGGAGAAAGCCGATCAACTCTTCCGCGCCTTGATCTACAGCAGTTTGCAAGCCACACAAACGCAGACTCAACCCGACGCGCTGCCCCAACACCATCTACGCGACTATCCCTTAAACTATGGCGGGCGACAATCGCTCTTTTTCCTCTTCACTGTGACACGCAGCGAAACGCGGATGCCAATTGAAACATGGCTGGATGCCGAATATATCCTTGAGCTTGATCCACACCACACGGCACAAGAGATCGGTCAATTCTTGCAACAAATCATGGCCTACCACGCCCAAGCCTACGCCTACGAGCCAGGCGACCGGCAAGGGCAAATCCGGCGCGGTGCGGCTGAAATTCTAGCGATGGGGATGCGCAGTAACACCCTCAGCATCCGCGCTATCGTCCGGCTGGCAGTGGAGTTGTATGATCTGCTGCATCTTTACCCCACCTACTCCGCCGCCACGTTGTTGGATGAATTGCGGAGTGTGGTGCAGGGGTAGGAGTAAATCTTTATGCAAAAAGCACTACCAACTTCAACAGCCTCCCTCCATAAAATTATTAGGCGCAAGCCGAAGGACAAGGCATCCCAACCATCCTCCGCACGATGAAAGCCGAAGGCTGTCCGCCTCCGATTTTTGAAATCGAAGCGGACAGCATCACTTGCATTTTGCCAGCGCACCCGCGCCATAAAAAGCTGACCAGATGACACACGCCGTCGACCTCAAAACGCGCCTGCCCCACACCTGGTCGGTCTTTTTTGCCCGTTTTGGCAATTTTACAGCAACGCAACGGCAGGTCATCCCCATGATCCTCGATGGGCATAACACGCTGATCATAGCCGCCACGGCTGCTGGCAAAACCGAGGCTGCGATTGTGCCACTGATCGAACGCTGGCTCTTCCCACCACAATCGACCTGGATTACGCCCCCTGCTCAAGTCGCTACGTCCCTAAAATCACAAATCAAAAATCAAAAACTTGTGGTGGAACCATTAAAAATCCTCTATCTCTGTCCTACCCGCGCCCTTGTTCGTGATCTCTACGAGCGATTGCGTTTGCCACTGGAAGCCCTCAAGATCAGCTTCTCGATGAAAAGTGGGGATACTGGCCCAGTTTCGCTCAGTAATCCGCCTACGATCTTGATCACCACGCCCGAATCGACTGACTCGCTCTTAACACGTGCCCCGCGCCTCTTCACGCGTCTCTCAGCCATCGTATTGGACGAGATTCATCTCTTCGACAACACCGCGCGCGGCGACCATCTGCGCTGTCTGTTACAACGAATTGAAACGATTCAGCAGTATCATGACCAAGAGGTAGGCAATGCCCAAGCCACTTATTTTCAACGCATCGCCATTTCAGCCACGTTGCCTGATCCGCTTGGCGTGGCACAGCGTTATTTGACGACCAGCCAGCAGGCACAGCCAGCCATCATCAGTGTGGCGGGTCGTCGTCAATTGCTGGCCGATCTGGTGATGTTTTATGGTTGGGAGGATTTGACTACCACGCTGTCACTACGCCTGAGCCAACATCGCACCATTCGCAAGACGCTACTTTTTTGCAACACTCGGCTAGAGGTTGAACAGGCTGCTACTTGGTTGCGTCAACACCTGCCCTATACGGCTGAAATTTTGGTACATTATGCCATCCTCGATCCAGCCATGCGACAAGAGGTGGAGACACGCTTTGCCGAAGCCAGTGTCGCCATCTGTGTCAGCACCTCCACCCTCGAACTAGGCATCGACATCGGCAGCATTGATGACATTGTGTTGCTTGGCCCTCCACCCACCGTCGGCTCCTTTTTGCAACGTATTGGGCGCGGTGGCCGGCGCAGTGGGCAAACGCGTGTCCTCTGTCTGGCTCGCAACAGTGAAGAAGAACTCCACTTCCAAGCCTTACTCGATCTGGCGCAACAAGATAGCTCTTTGGCAACCTCACCTCTCACCCTACCGCCATCCTACTCCTTCCGCCCCTCCATCCTGATCCAACAAACCTTTAGTACCCTCAAACAAAGCCCGACTGCGGCCATTCGTCTGGCAGATTTGCGGCGTGTCGCGCCAGCGGAAATTGAAAATAACGATCTATCTGCATTGTTGCGTCACCTGACCGCCCTGCGTCTTTTACAAGCCGGTCGGCCAGGTGAATGGCGCGCTGCACCTGCCCTCAACGAAATGATCGATGAACATGAAATCTATAGCAACATCGGCGATAGCACGCGCAAGATGACGGTGGTCGATGCCTACAGTGGGCGCACATTGGCGCAAACCAGCAAGACGCGTCAAGAGGGAGAGACGTTACTATTGGGGGGTAAATTGTTGGAAGTCGTCTGGCGTGACCGTTATCGCATTGGTGTGCGTGAACGACCACGATCAGCACAAGAAGAGACAAATTATAGCCTCTCCCCACCCTTTGCCATTCCATTTGAGATCAGCCAAGCCGTTGCCAGTCATTTGCATATCTTGCCGGGTCAACTCTGCCTGTTGCAAGAAGAGGCCACTACCTGGCTTTTTCATTTCTGGGGAGACCGTTATGGGACATTGCTGGCTGCCATGCTACAAGCCATCTTACGACGCGAGAATGAGACGGCTGTTGTCACGGCGCACAATGCCCATGCCCTCTTGCTGCCCAGTGCAATGCATCAACTGCCAGCATGGGAAGCGAGCTTGGTCGAGACGCAACTGCGTGTTTTGATCGCTCGTCTTGAACCCTTCCTCGAACTTGGACGTTTTCACCACCTGCTTCCCCCGTCTCTTGCCGACCGTGCAGTGATCGCCCAGTGTGATCTGCCACGTTTTGCCCAGCTTTATCAAACGGCGATAATGATTGAACCATCCCCCTTAGTACGGATGCAGTTATTGCAAATCGTGGCGTAAGAAAAGCAGACGCTTCTAGCGTGACAGCAGAACAGTGTGTCCCACAACACACCCCAATCGTGATCGCCAATACTGCGCAAATAGGATAAAATTGACACCATAAACAACGGATTGTGACAACTTGTTACGCGCACTCTGTTATGCTCTAGTTTCCGGTAAAATATTTCGGATAGTAAACGAGTAATTTGAGGCTAAACCGAACAAAATCGGTAAGAAGTTATTTCTCAAATTTGCGTGATTTCGCCTCGAAGCCAAAATATAGCTGAAATGTTGAAAATATCAGTTAAAAAATACCCCATTTGGGGTATTGACATCGGTATAGCAGACAAATCACTACTTGAAGCATTTTAGCGGAAACTAGAGTTATGAGAGACGGAGAAAATACACACTACCGGTTGAAACCCTGTATTTAACACTGGGGCTGATACAGAAAGTGCGTTCAAACGCACTGGCATCAACCGATTCACAGGAGACACAACCCTGTTTGAACAGGTTTTCCGTAGCAGACGGTGAGTTGATTCACTGTCTGTCAACACTGTCTGTCAACACTGTCTGTCAATACTGTCTGTCAATGCGTAACGTGATTTAAGATAACTCAAAAACGAGGCGATCATGGGAAATTGGCAATCTTTTACAACAAATTATCAACTTTCTAAAGCAAACCAGCATCGGCTTGGCATGTGGCGGCTGCTTTGGCTGGCACTCTGGCTGGCACTCGGCCTTTGTCGCCCAACCGCGCTCTTGGCCGAGAATGAACAAGCCGATGCGCCTGATCAAACCATCACCCAACAAAATATCACCCAACAAAATATCACCCAACAAAATATCACATTGACAGCCAGCCAAGACAGCATGATCCACTCCTTGCGCGTCAACGACAATTTTAGTCAGACGTTACAGTTGAATGTCTCAGATGGCGGTACAGTGGCGGTCATCCAGCAACATGCCTTGTTACAATTCGACCTCACCAAGCTACCGGCCAAAGCGGTTGTCAACAAGGCTATTTTGCGCTTGCATCAGGTCGCGGCGGTCAGTGATTGGCAATTGACAGTGGCACGCATTGCGACGACTTGGGACGAGGCGACTGTCACATGGGAGAGACAGCCGCGCTCGCTTCCGCAGATCAGTGGGTTGGCAACCCCTGTGCAAAAGGGCATCGACATCGATTGGGATGTGACACTGCTTGTGCAAGATTGGACGCATCGCAATGTGCCTAACTATGGTCTCTTGATCGAGGGTCAGTCGTCCAATGCGCAACGAAGCTTTGCCAGTTCCGAATCCGCCAACCCACCGCAATTGTTGATCGAATACACCCTCCCGCCCGACCTGTTACACATTCCCTATGACACGACTCCAGTCAATTTTGATGGCAGTTGTGACCGTCTTGAGTATGCCAAAGCTGCTAGTTTCCCCTATATCGATGCCAGTGGCACGATTCAACGCTTGATGCTCAAACAGAGCGATGACACGCTGTATGTCTGCATCAATGGCGTGTTGGGTGGCTTCAAGGATCGCACCTTTGGCCTCTATCTGGATCGAGATGCTGGCGGCGAGAAATACCCCAATAGCGAAGACTACGGGCTGCAAGTGCGTTTGGTCGATAATGGCATGAATATGTGGGTTGGTACGGGCGATCCACAAACGCCGTGGAAACCTACGACAATTGCCAACTGGAAGGCCATTGTCTCGGTTCAGCCGAATGGCCCAGAGACAGCAGAATTTCAATTGCCATTAAACCTGCTCTCCACTGTCTGTAGCCGTGCCTTTGGCCTCGCGCTCTTTCACGAAAACATCTTTGAACCGACTTCATCCCCTAACCCAACCAGCGGCTGGCCGCAAATGCCCGGTTCTATCTCACCGGCGACATGGCAAAACGTGGTATTGACACGTCCCAACTGCCCGATTCAAGTTTGCATAGAAAATACAAATGGAAAAGTTACACCCTGCACACCAGCCAGTACAGCGCGCATCATCGACACCCACACAGGGACAGTCTATACAGTCGATGCGCAGGGCTTTGTGCAAAAACGTGCTGCCATCCCGGACAATGCCAGCCTGTGGGCAATCCAGCCAGTCAGTAACACGCGACAGGCTACGCTTTGGCACACCAGTGGCACGCCACAACCGATGACAACGGAGGAGATGAGTCTAATTATCTCGCAAGACAAGCCGTTGCGTCTGCAAAATCTGACCATCTCTGCTGAGTGGTATGTACAGGCTGATGCGAACAAAGAGGCATGGCTGCGCAGCAATATCATCAGTGCCTCGAACTTTTTATATGAATATACCAACGGTCAGATGGCGTTGGGCACGGTCAGCGTGCAACAGAGTATGGATGGCTGGGACGACGTGCAGATGCGTGTCCAACGCAACAACACGCTGCGTCCGCGCGCCGCCATCGGTGGGGTGGTGCTAACCCACACGCTTGATCCATCGCCTGCTATTACCGTCACCTACAGCCCTGGCCAGATCAACATGGGGTCGGACTGGAATCGTTATGGCAAGCCGCCGGGCGAGACGATTACGGTCAGTGGCACAGTGGTTGCACCAGAAACTTTGCAGGAAGACTGGGCGATTGCCTTCTCGCACGAGTTGGCACACTATCTGCTCTTTCTCTTCGACACCTATACCACAGCCAGCGGCGCGCCCGTCGATGGCACAGCCGATTGTGTGGGCAGTGCCATGAACAACCCCTATGATCCGCTAAACCGCCGCTTTATCTTTGACCAAGCACAGTGGGATGGGTTATGTGGACACAGCGAAGCCTATGCGCGTCTGCGCGGTCGCAACGAATGGGACACAATCCGCGCATGGCAGCCGTGGGTCGTTGTGCCGACGACGACGGTAGCCGCCCCCCTGACTCCACCCATCACCTTGACGCGTGTCAGCTTTATCACGCCGACCACCGCGCCCGGCACGCCAGCCAGCAGCCAACACTTTGATTTGCTCTACCAAGAAAACGAGACGACTTCTGCCTCTGCACGTGCCTTTATCCTGCGCAACAACCAAGTGCTGGATCAAGGTCGCCCACCCAAAGGACAAAATAGCTTGACGCTGCTCGATGCACAGGTCAATGACCGGCTCTGTGTCTTTGATCTCAGCGCCCCGAATACAATATCTGTAACAAACACTGAAGATATTCGTCACCAATTTGGCTGTGAGATGATTCAACTGGATGACAACCAGTTGCAGATGACCAAAGACGAAACATGGGCACCTGTGGTCGAATTGCAACAGGTAGCGCGCAATCAATTGCAGATCATCGTCTCACAGACGATTTCTTCGCCAGTTGGCGCACTGCCACCAACTGTCAAGGCGGTACTCTACCCTGAATACAAACCGGCCCTCGCTACCATCGATTTGGTCAATAATGGCGGTTTGCTCAGCGGCACCTTTGTCTTGACCAGAGCCGTGCCGCCAGCCTTTGTGCAGCTTTATGTCGATGAAGTGCCAATTGCGCCCGTGACGCGGCGCGAGGTAATTGTAGATCGCGGGACAGGGGGGAGTGGGGCGTTTGGGCCGAAACATTTTCTAGGGGGGGTGTTTGTTGCTTCGTCTGATGGAGATGCCAGTTATGAAGACGCGAATGTTGGCAATCTGGCGGATGGCGAGTCGATCAGCTGGCAACGAATGATAGCGACCCCACGTATGCCGGCTTTACTCTCGCTTGTGGGGCGCGCCTATCGGCTGGATGCCTTCCCAGCCAATTTAGCCATTGGCGGCAAGGTCAATCTGCGCTTCCGCGAGGGAACAGGGCAAGCTGTTTCGGTTTATTTCTGGAATGGGGAACAATGGCGCAAACTGCCAACCGCCATCAGCATCCCTGAACATCAGGCGCATGGTGATGGTCAAGCCTATGTTTCAGTTGAACAAGAAGATGGAATACGGTTGGCTACCGCCACGAGTCATGGTAGGGGTATCTATGCGGTTTTGCTCGGTTCAGAACCACAACCAACAGGGCAAACCCTCTATCTTCCTTTGGCACGACGTTAAATTCAGATTTGAGTTTGACTATCTTTTATGGTAACTGCACAGACCCCCTCCTATCCTTCCCCTGCTAAGGGGAGGAATGGTTGACGACGTGACCACTCCCTCCCTTCGCAGGGGAGGGGCGGGGTGGGGTCTGTGCAGTTACCTTTTATGTTAGAATTAAAAATATGAACACTGTAACAGTGTTCATATCCAAACTATTTCATCTGCTTGATTTCTCTCATTATTTCCTGATGATAGGAAAAGTTTTGTAAAAATGCCTCTCGCCGCTTCGGGTTACTGATCCGCTCTGCTTGCTGCATCAATAGCCGATGAGAATTTTGTAAGGCGTGCGCTGCATATTCTGATTGTCCTATTTTACTCAACACTTTATAACATAGCCAATAATCTCGTTGGGGCGCATCTTGTCCAGAACCATTAAATTGGTCGAGCAATTTAATGGCTTTGATGGCATTGTTTTGTGCTTCAATTTTGTTGCCAAGCGCAAGATAAGCCTGTGCAATGGTTGCTAAACTCGATATAGTCGATTGCGCTAACCCAAGCGATTGATTGAACTGAATGGATTGATTCGCAAGTTCCAAAGCCTTTTCAAAGGCCGAATTCTCGATAGCAATGAGGGCCAAATCACCCAAACAACTTGCCAATAGATCAATATCAGTCTGTTCATCTGCTAATAAACGAGCCTCTGATAAGAAAATTTCTGCTTGAGCAAATTGTTGATTTTGGAGCATTGCTAAACCAAGATTGTATAACAAATACGCCTTTGTATTCTCTTGCCCGGTCTCCTCGCATATCTGTAACCCTTGCTTTATACAATCAATGGCTGATGGAAAATCACCTATACGTAAATAAAGTGTACCGAGACCATTACAAGTATTGGCCTCCCATGAGCGGTTGTTGATCGACCGTTGTATTTGCAGTGCCTTCTTGAACATCAATTCCGCTTGATCATAATCTCCAAGCCCATCTAATTGCTGTGCAAGGTTTAGCAAGGTTGAGCCGACACCCGCGCGGTCGCCAATCTTTTGACGTAACGTTAACGCTTGTTGAAAATGGTCAATGGCTTGCTGTGAGTTGTGCTGCAAATAATTGACGCTGCCAATCGCATTCAACGCCCTTGCCTCGAACTGTTGATTGCCAATCGCTCGGTTCAGTGCCAAATCGCGCTCAAACTCCACTTGTGCATCCTGATATTGCCCCAATTGCCGGTAGACCAAGCCCAACCCATAGCGAATCTCAGCCTCTTCATCCTGAAAACGCACCTCGTTTGTGATGCGTTTGAGTGCTTTGCGATAGTAACGAATGGCACTCTTATAGCTACCCTGCCGCCAAACGATCAAGCCCAAGCGTGACAAGCAGCGCACCTCGCCCTCGACATCTTCCACAGCTTTGGCAGCATGAATGGCTTGGCGCAAAAATTGGCGTGCCTTGTCATACTGGCTGATAGACTCATGATACTCACTCGACAACAAAGCTAGATCATAGGGAGAAGCATCATCACACAGCCCAAACTCAATCAAGAATTGTTCCTCTTCCGGGCGGCGCGCCAAGATATGCAAAATTTCGATTTTAGCCTTGAGCCAACGGCTTGACTTTTGCAGGGTCAATAGACGATCCAAATAACTCAATGCCGTCTTTGTGATCGATTCGCGTTGGGCACGCTGGGCGGCTTGATCCAAATAGTGGATGGCCTTTGTGCGTGTAGTCGGTTGTTGCAGATCACCATTATAAAAATGATAGGCCAAGCGTTCGGTCGCCAAGGGTTGTTGGCTTTCTAGTGCCATTCCCACTGCTCCATGTAGCGTTTGCCGTTGCCCTTCCAACAAGGTGCTGTAGACAACCTCTTGCGTGATGTTGTGTTTGAAGAGGTAAAGACTTGCTTGTGTCGTATCTTCTACCCGTACAAAATCGCGTTGCAGGGCGGCACGCAGGTGATCAGCTAGTTCTTCTTCAGCCGGTTGTTCCGGGTGCGCTAACTGTAACAGATCAGATTCAAAAAATCGACCAATCACGCTGGCAACCTTGAGCGTGGCCTTGACTGGCTCTGGCAATCGGTCAAGGCGCGCTAAGACCACACCTTGTATCGAATCAGGCACGCCAAGATCGACTTCGTTGAGAGCGGCATCGGGTGATAATTGCCACGTTTCGCTCTGCCATGATAAGGCTTTGGCAGCATGAAGGGCTTGTATGGCTGTTTCAGAGAGTGTCCAGACTCTAGTGTTACTTTGCCCGTCGTTGATATATCCGTCGTTGATATATCCGTCGTTGATATATCCGTTGTCGCTTTGGATCAACTGTCCATGTTCGCGCAATGCATCGACTAGTTCTTCACAAAAAAAGGGATTGCCCTGTGTCTTGCGCTGGATCACGGCAGTGGCGAGCGGGGAGACTGCTCCTTGTAAACGCTGGCTGATCAGTTGGCTGATCGCTTCGCTAGGCAGTTCATCGAGTGTCAAGTGTGTCTGGTTGGCAAGTTGGCTCAATTCGCTCAAGAATGGCTCAGCGATCTGTACTGAGGTTTCGCCAGGCGGGCGATGCACCAACAGCAACAGAATCGGTGCATGGTGAATGACGCGCCCCAAGGCCAACAAAAGACTTTGCGATGCCTCATCCATCCAGTGCAAATCTTCAGCCAACAAGACAAGCGGGTGTTCCTGCCCACCTTGTAACAACATCTCCATCGTCAAGCTGCTCAATGCCTCTTGACGCAATTTGGGGTCAAAAGCAGCAGTCGTCGGCGTATCTGAGATCGGCAAGCCTAACAGTTCACCCAATAAGGGCAAGCGCGCCTCCCAATCGGGCTGGATGGTATGAATCACCTGTTGCAAATGGACAATCTGTTCAGCCACCGACAAGCCCTCGTTGAGTTGCAAAAGGGAACGGGAAATTTGACGCGCGGCGTGATAGGCAATGTCGCGCTCAGTACTTTGACAGAAGGCAGCAGCGGTACGCACTACAAACCGTTCTGCTTCCTTCATAAACGTAGCAACTAGATGACTCTTACCCATACCGGCCTCGCCCTCAATGCGTACAATCTGGCCGTGTTTCTCTTGTAGCACTTGTTGTAAAACTTCGTGCAGTTGTGCCAGTTCTTGGCTACGCCCAATAAAAGGAGTGCGATAAAGTTGTTGCAGATGTTCGCCCACCCGCGATTGGCGACCGATCACAGTATAGATTCGTTGCGGTGTTGGTTTTCCCTTGAGTTGTACTTCACCCAAATCATGCGTCTGGAAATCTTCACGAACCGATTCATAGAGTGCCTGGCTGATCAAAATCTGACTGGTTAAATTTTTGGTTAAATTTTTGGTTAAATTTTTATTGGCAGCCGCTTGGCTCATCAAGCGCGCCGCCACATTGGTCTCATCGCCTAGCGCGCCATAGGTTTGGCGCGTCGGGCTACCATAGGGACCAGTCCGCATGGTGCCTTGACTCAAGCCAATGTGAGCTTCGTTAATATAAGAAAAGTTAGCAGGGATACGGCTGAGTTCGAGCGCAGCAGCCACCGCACGCTGTGGATCATCGTCATGCGCAATGGGTGCCCCAAAACAGGCATAAAGATAGCTGCCTTTGTCGCCCATCGTCAGTTGGATCAAAGCCCCTTCATAGCGCGCAACGATCTGTTGCACATGACGGATATAGGCATCCAACTTCTCACCTGCCGCCTCATCCGCGTCATAATCGATGCCATTAAACTTCAAAAAAAGGGCGGTAGCGGGGCGCATCTCGGCCAAAAATTGTGTCTTGCTCGTTTGTAGCCGTTGGTAAACAGTAGGTAGCAGCCATACTTTGAGGCTAGAGACTGGAGACTGAAGATTGGAGATTGGAGATTGTTGACTGTTGACCCTCATCAGGACTGGCAGTTGGTCATTGACTGTTGATTGTTGACTGTTGATCGTTGACTGTTGACTGTTAATCGTTGACTGTTGGCAGATCACAGCAAAACGCTCTCCAGTGGACATAGCAATGCGCCATTCGTTAATCATAGGCGCGGAGGGCAAAGTGCTGAGGGCTTGGCTAGATGCATGGTCAACGACGATCTCCCCTTTCTCAGCTACCTGTTCGGCAGCAGCCATGCGGTTGAGTGTGCTACCGGCCAATACATCGATCAACTGGATGGCCGGATCGCCGACACAAAAACGCCGAACTGCCCCCGTGGCAATGGCAATCTTGACCGCCAGTTGCACCACTTGCCGCCCGCCAACCCCACCTACCACTTCGATCTGTGCAAAGTCCGTCATCGCCCGTTGCATAGCCAACGCAGCAAAAAAGGCCTTGACCGTTGGTAATTGGTAATTGGTAATTGGTACTGTCAGCCAGTCTCCAGTCTCTCTATCTCCAAACCAACAAGTCAGCGCATCGCCACTAAAGCCAATCACACTGCCGCCAAAGCATTCAAGTTCGTTGATCAACGCTGTATAGACATGATTTAGATAGCGCGTCAATTCATCCGCGCCGCGTCGTCGTCCATAGCGGCGTACTAGAGCATCAGTCAATGGGGTAAAACCGGAAATATCCGCAAAGAGAACCGCACCTGTGGCATGTTGGGGAAGATCGATACCCTGTAAGAGGGCAAGACGGCGGTCAGGGGCAAGGTAGGCTTCAAGATTGTGTATCGTTTGCATAGCTATCCTCTATTTTACTATCTCTATTTTACTATAGAGTACCTGAGTTGATGAATCGTTGAAGAAGATAGATTGAATGTACGTATCGCAGTTGTGATATACTTCGCACAAAAACGTAAATATTTTACAAAATTATGAACAAATTTTCATCCGTTACCATACTCTTTTTGCTTTTTTTTTGCATTTTATTACTTTTTCCCTACAAACTAATGCACAAATGAGGGTACATGTTGTGCCAAATCAAACGGTTTTGGGCGAAACGATCCCAGCCATCGCGCCAATTTTGCAACAGACCGGCTTTGAGTGTGCTGATCCATCAGCTTTAACCACTTGGCAAACGCATCACCTAACCGGCACACCCCTTGTGCAATTGACACGGCATTGGGTCTATGGGCACTGTGATGGGTGGGTCGATCGTTTGGAGGGAGATGACAGTTTGGTGATTGCTGCGCAAGATATTGAATCGTTGCCAGAGCCGGGTAAACCTTTTGATGTTGCCCTCTCTCAGTCATTTAGCACCACAATTGGCGGCGATTACAGCGTCAGCGTGTGGATGATCAGCTTTTGCGGTGGCAGCAATCAACCCAACGATTGCCCTGTAGATTATTTTATCAACAAAATGGTTGGACTCGACCCAACAGGCAATCTTGCCCCCAATACAACATCGATGGTTTGGGATGAGAATCGGCAAAATTGGATTGATCGCTCTGGCAATCCAGTAGGCTGGGTCAATTTATACACATCTGCCAAAGCGCAAGCTGATAAAATGACGCTCTTTTTGCGGATGTATAGCCCCATGCGTTGGCATGGCAATCATGGCTTAATCGATGCGGTCAGCGTTGTGCGTGCCCCAATTGCCAACTTTACGGCACCAATGATTGATCCAATCGTGGAAGCCAGCGCGCCAATCACATTAACATGGCAAGCGACTCAAAGCCCCGATGTCTTGGCAATTGCCGGTGGACGTTACTCGCTACTCGTCGATCTACACGTGCGCCCAGCCAACAGCAACACGTGGCGACCGATCCTTGACGGGGCAACGCAGATCACACAAACCACCTTTCAACCGAGTTGCGCTGACATGCCTTATCAATTTCGCATTCGCGCCCGTGCTGAACAGATTGGCAGTGAAGCAGGTGCCTTCCCAAACCATCGTTATCCCGGTATTTGGAGTGAAATTTGGATCGAGTCGATTGATACTCAAGTCGCTGCCCCTGATCACCCAATAGTCCCCATCCAATCAACCCAGCCTTACACCAGCTTTGCACCCTACAATCAATATCTCCCACTCGTTCAAACGATTGTAACGTGTTGAACGAGTGAATCCTACTGTTGTTCCAATCTTCAATCGTTCAACACATTCAGCTTTGCAGCCCTTGCCTTTCACTGGTACAATCACACAAAAAATTGAAGCGCACAACTTGCAACTCGTAATTTGTAATTTCCTATGTCCATTTCAGCAAATTTAACCACAATACGTCAACGGATTGAGCAAGCGGCACGTCGCGCAGGGCGTGATCCAGCCGAGATTACATTGATAGCTGTTAGCAAGATGCAACCCTTTGCAGCCATTCAAACCGCCTATCAAGCCGGACAAGTTGCATTTGCTGAAAATCGATTGGAGGAATTGACAGAAAAAATTACAGCAGTTTCACAAGATACAGCGATTCCCACCAATACACTGCAGTGGCATATGATCGGCACAATCCAAAGCCGCAAGAGCAAAGAAATGGTGGCAGCATGGCAACATGCGCAGCGGCACCAGCAATCCGTTGTCTTGATCCATTCCGTGGATACCTTCAAACTTGCCAGCCGCCTAAGTCGCGACGCAAACGAGGCCGGGTGCGTATTGTCTATCTTGCTAGAGGTAAATGTCAGCGGCGAAGAAAGCAAACATGGCTTTCGACCGGACGAGTTATGCCAATCATTTGCCCAACTGCTTGCCTTGCCGAATGTGATCGTCGAAGGGTTGATGAGTATGGCACCCTTTACGGAAAAGAGTGAAGTGATCCGGCAGACCTTTCGTGGGCTGCGCCAATTGCAACAAGAATTAAATGCCAGCCATCCGCTTGCCAACTTACGTCACCTTTCGATGGGCATGACCAACGATTTTGAAATCGCCATTGAAGAAGGTGCGACGCTTGTACGGATCGGATCGGCGATTTTTAGCGAAGGGTGAAAGGGTAAAAGGGAGGCTTCGACAAGCTCAGCCTCTCCTCAGCAT
>JAOXNN020210569.1:0-18611 GCA_028571205.2 Hydropsyche betteni | reverse complement strand
AAGAAATAGAATATCATAACTCTCGGTGGCAGAAGAATCCCGGATAGCTCACCATTCAAGACTACCTCAAATAATTTCGGTAGGATTGTATCGAACAGCGCCGTAAAGTCCACTCTCTCAGAGCTAAAAACTGATGTTGCCGAAAAACGACATCCAATACGCGTAGAGGCTGTTAAGCCAAGCATATTGAAATAACGGAACATGAATAGAGAAGACTTCATGATGGAGTCTACAGGTGCGAATTCGAAGTTGAGAGAGACGGGGTTAATGCCTCAGTAACAACACAAATAGAAGGAGCCAGCCGCTAAATTAAACTTGTTTGATCGCATTGAAAAACAAAAGCAGGAGTTCTTGTAGAGATAAAGACTTAGGGAGCTGGAGAAGAAGGTAAAAGAGCCTTAGCAGTTCCCATCGCAGCTCCAAAAATCGAAGCTTCCAGGCACTGATAGTAAGGGGTGTCGGGTTGGACTGGTTAATCTAGGAAACACTTGTTTCATGTACTTAGAAGTTATATTTAGGAATGCAACTCTGCAGTGTCTGTTTAATTTACCAGGTTTTAACTAGCCATTTTTCAACGGGAGTTATATCGAACAGAAAAGATCTGGAAAGGTTGCCGATGCCTACGCTCAGGTTATTTGTATGGTTCGGAACTCTCTTAGTAGCTGCTAATCACCAGCGACTCTTAAGAAAGCAGTTGGGAGTAGACATTCCCAATTCTCAGGATATGGGCAGCAGGATGCTCAGTAATTCTTGGTTACTTTGTTGGAATGCCTTGGGTAGGATCTGTCGAGGGTCGATCGCAAACAAGCCCCATACCGATAACTAGCAGCAGACCTCACAAAGAACACTATCCGTCAAATTGTAATACACCTCTCTAATGCAGAGTGACGAATGGTGGAACTATAACAAATTGAGAGACGATTCCCTCGTGATTGACTATTTTTCGGGACAGCTACTGTCCGTAGTTATCTGTAGTCGATGCAAAAACGAATCAGTAACTTTCGATAATTTTCGGGATATCCAACTCAGCTTCCCCAAATACCAGATCACCTTCAAACTGAATTAGATGATCGAAGCCAACTTCAAATAGTAATGTCTGGTAGATGATTTCTACTGTACAGCATGCAAAAGTAAATTCTAACTAATTTAGAATTGAGAGAATCGAAGAGGAAATTTTTTATGTTTCGTCTGCCTAAAATTTTGGTTATTCACCTCAAAAGATTTACTTACGGGAAGTGGAAGAAAGATAAGATTATAGGAGATGTTTAGTTTGGGCAGAATATTAATCTGAGTAGGTTTATGCATAAAGATTCTACAGCAAAATCCAGTAGTTACTAGCTAGTGGGAGTGGTAAACCATGTAGGTGGTATTGATTTCGGGCATTACACAGCTGACTGTCGAAGCCCTGTAAACAACAGATGGTACAACTTTAACGATTCCTCCGTAGGGTAGAGCTCTTATGGGACGAAATCCACCTACTAAAGTAGCCAACCCTATCTTTTATTTTATAGTCTAATGACTAACTGATGATTTTGTTTTTATAAATTCATTAAGACTGCAGTCTTTCTAATTCGAATTATTTCACTTTTAGGAGGGTTTGGAGGGATTTAGTGAGTTACCGTTCCAGTTTGATGTCTCGTTCAAGACGGGCGATTCTTGACTAAAGCTAGGTGTCTTTGTCCCGGAGTTAGGCTAGTTACTTTTGGCTGGTGACTAGCTTTTCCTGTTTGGAGGTCATAGTTTATTATAATTTCTGGATTTAAAGCTAAGCATCAGTTGTTATGCTTGAGACTATCATTTACAATTACGTTATTTTGAGTTTCAGATGCTGGGATTAGTCCTCATGACCGGATATTTTAGCTTTAAGCTGAGTAATTACTTATTGAGACTCAATATGTTGTTGCTACAACTTAGTTACATCGGCCTTCAGACTATTGTTCTGAGTTTTAAGCTTAGTCTGCCCCTTTTAAAGTGTTTTTATCTGTTAACTATAAATACTCTGTAATTTCTGGTTGTCCGACTGTTTGGATATTGTATTTTTGCTCAACTATTGCGTTAGACTTTGGATGGTCTCTCGATATTTAGCTTAGGCTGCAGCCCACTCTACCCTTTACCTCTCAATCTCTTCCATTGCTTTCTATGCTCCCCCCAATTGTACCTTATAAAGAGCCTCCTGTTGCCTAATTCTAATAAGATCGTTCTGATTCTTCTCCAATAGCAGTTTGTTCTCCTTATGCAGCTGCCTATTAATTTCCTGTAGGTCAGCTATTTGCTGTGTTTAGGATGTTATTTTTTTCATTTGTATAATATTTGCAATGGTGGAGAGATAAGAACTTGCCGATGGTCCAGCCAAATGTACCTCATACCTTAGTCAGCTGTTTAAGGATGGATAATCATCATAACTGGCCTTCACGAGTAAACTCAGGAGGATGACATCTACGACTTATTTAGTAAGTTCGGACAAATTAAAAACCTGCATCTCAACCTTGATAGGAAAACATGCTACGTCAAAGGGTACGCTCTAATTGAGTTCTAAAAACGGTAGATTGCTGATGCTGCCATTAAAGGTAAGGCTAATAGTTAGTTAAGGTATGAATGGAGAAGAGATTTACGAGAAGAAGATTAGGGTGGACTGGGCGTTTAAGAACCCACCCGCAAAGAAGGAGAAATTTAGGGAAAAAAAGAGGTGATGTTGTGAACTTCAATTTCTCGTTTAAATATTCATTTGTGTATTATAGTAATGGAGTCTACTTCTGACGAAGATCTACTGTAGTTGTGGAAGGATATATTGAAGGATATGCGCTTTGAGGAGGTGGAGCATGTACCCAATTAGTTCAAACCGTTCGAGGGGCTGGCAGCAGTTGAGGAGAACTGTCTGGTTATATCGTACCAACTGTTTGATAAATACTACAACAAATGCATATAGATCCTGACTCAAGAGCAATACCCTGAGCGATCTAAGTCAGCAGCAGCTGATCTACTGCTATGTATGAACGGCTAGAACGATAAAGCCTGGAATTACAAACGAACTAACATAGAGAAGCTGGATGTGAAGAGATAGTTAGCACTAAATACAGCAGTCTGCATGAAATTCAAAAAGACAACCTCATGTTATGACTTTAGAGTTCAATTAGCTAAAATCTACGTAAAAGACAACAATCCGATAGCCTTCTACGAGCAATAACACAAGTTCATCAGCAGAGTTCTCAGTAGGTTCCATCGTAATGCTTTCTGCTGGATGTACCGTCATCGTTTGTACTAACACCTGGTTTAAGTAGTCGATAAGTCATCCAGGTAGCAATTATTTGGTTTATAGTTGAAGCTGCTAAAAGAGCTATGTTAAAGGAACATTCATGACTACAGTGCATACTGGTACCGGTTCACTAGAATTCGGAAATAACCTAACTACAACTTGAACTCCTAAAAGGAATGGATACAGAAACTGATCGAGTTCTACTCAGTAGCTTACACCTAACAGTAGTAATTGCACAAACTTATCACCCTCCATACCTATTAGAAATGGTTAGGCAAGCTCACCATAAAATGATAATGTCCTTCCTTACATTAACTTCATCCGATAACAGTAAACAACAGTCAGCATACACCATAGATACTGACAGAAGTATTAGAATAATATATTTATGCAAAGGTTCCACACAACTAATACTCCCTACTAAAGTTCCCCCCAAAGTGGGTTTGTGGTTCAACCTGGCGACCGAATCACATTCTCCGCTATATCTTAAATACCGAACAGCTCCCAATACCTATCAAACTAGTAGCAGAGCCCAACATTCTACCAGTCCCATACCAATCTGCTCACTGACTCTCTCCAATTCTGTTAGACAGTGCACAATCTTAGCAGTATTCCAAATGTACGTAGTGGCTGACTCAGGTGAATTGTTAGCTGAACGATCCCTCGATTTTGATGCTGAAATACGATAATAAACCGTTGTTTTAGCAAATTATTAGGGATAGATAGAAGGACTCCAGTACCAAAGCACAGGCCCTCGAACGTATTGCTAAGAAACAGATGAGGTATATGAATTCAGTGAAAAGGAATGCACTGTATGCGTCGGATTTAGTTAATTCGGAGGCATGCTCCAAAAATAATAGCAATATTTGGACGGTAAAAGAACCTTCGGAGATTTTACCTCGGTCTATCAAACCGTTCGAGATACAGACCTTCGGCAACAGCCCAACAAACATCAAATATAAGGAGGAGGAAGTTGCTCTTAAAACTCCCGGGTATCCAGCAGGCAATAAAATGTAGTACCTGATGCCTAACAGCCGTCTACAGACAACTAAAATATAAACGAATTATAAAAGCCCTAGAGGCAGCTATCAATAGAGTTCAAACCCTTCTTTAGATCGATCTCGTTAGAGAAAATTCGGGATGTCTCGAGTAGTCGACATCGAGATAGAAGGGCAAGGTCCAAAACGGATGGCTTTCAGATAATCCCGAAGTCAATCATTATCGATGTAGTAAATCTAAAGATCATTGGAGAAGATAAACTATGAACTAAAATAAATTAAATAGAGGCAGAGAAGAACAGAATAGTCTCTTATCGACCAAAATGTCTAAAAAACATAGAAAGAGCTATTAGTGTTGGACCAGAAAGCTTTAATGGGTTCCAGAACAAAAACTCGGTAATACTAACATACTTGTGGCCCTAAGACAGTCCGTGTAGAGCTTAAAAAACCACTTCGGTTAGGCTCCAGTCGCCATAAGAACAGCACGATAGTAGTTTAACTTTTAAAGGAATAAATAGTGCCTCGTGTAGCTTCGAAGTCTAAATAATCTAGATACTCCAGCACTAACAAATAATACTCTATCAAGAGCTCTCGGATAGTTCGTATACAACAGGGAGTACCCGAGACAACTAAGAAGCCGTTCCAAATCGCCAAGAACAAACCTCTCCTATCAAAGCGAATAGCCCGTAATAATTGAACGAAGATTTTTCTTATTTTTTGTATCCTGTACTCCTAAATTTATATTGATTAATGATCAGGGGACTCACATAACGATCTCATCCTTAGGCTTTTTGCTCTTCTCCTCGGAGCTTTAATCGGACTCACCCTCGTCTTTAAGTTTGGAAGGAAGGTCCATATTTAGCATATGGGATTTATAAAATTCCTCGTGCTTCAGCTTCAGGTGCTGAGATAGGGAGCCTTCAGAACCATAGCTCTTTTGACAGGGTTCCACGGGGCATTTGAATGATCTTTAAATTTCATTGGCCTTCCTCCGATGTCTTTTTTTCTTCTACTAAATTGCGGCGCTCTCACTACGCTATTTCTGAGTTACCCATATACTCACCTAAAGTTTAGCTAGTCTGGCGGCAAGCTGGGCCTTTTCGTCCATAACAGCCTTAAGCTAAATAAGAGGGTTACTTTACCTGATTATTGAGAACCATATTAGCGAAGCAGAGTTTGTTGACTTCCTTGTAGTAGTGGTTGGCGGCATCCTCATAGTTTCCATTGAAATTGAAGGGGATGCTGGAGGTTTCTGCAGATGGATGCTGAGGAATAAAGTCTGGCATCATTTGCGAGAGCATAGGCTGGAGAGGCTTGGTGGGAGCAGGACTGTGAGGGGCTTAGGTCTTGTTCTTCATTAAAATTTAAATGCGTTTAAAGTTTTATTACTTATTCTCCACAACTCGATTAACTTTTAAATTCCCTTGGTAAAACCATGATAAATATTAATTTCTTAATTTTAATTCCAGCACCAATTAAAATTAAATACCCATTCATCTCATTATAAGCCCATTTTGGAGGTTGCGGCTGCAAAAAAATTAATCTTCACGGGCATATCACTTTTTCCCAGGTTCTATTCCTCTTTCCCCTTCTAACTTTGCACCATTGCTAAAATAATCCTATTACTTTAATTCATTACCATTTAATCATATCCATAGAGGGCACTTAGTCATTTATGAGTAGACAGGAGCTTAGGTAAAATGGGGTTAATAGGCGGAAGTTATGGTCAATTTAATTTTTTATTAGGATTAAATTTAGAGATCTGATTGATTAAGATGGATAATTTCATGTTATTTGCTGATGACCCTTATTGAGGTAGCTGCAGCTTGGTTAAATTGTTAAGATTAGCCAAAAAGCTTGCCCCCAATTTTAAACTTGTTAGATTATTAGATCCAATCTTACTGCTATTCGTCGTTGACTGGATACTGAAGACTGAATACTACAAGACGATGCTCTAACTACATATTCGTTGACTTATAACCTCAGATAATTAAGTATGGTATGATAATAAATAATATTATCCAATCTATTATAAATGATTTTAATCACACTCACGACTTCCATTTCTGCCATAATACATATCCAATTCCAGCCAACGCAGCAGCACCGATTGCGTAAAGCAGTCCACTACCTCCTTCTCCTGCTTACTTTTCGGTTTAAGGTACTTATTACTTCTTCTTGGGGCTGCCTGTTTCCGATGGCTATTTCTTTCCGCTCACCATAGTCTTAAACATAGCTTTTGACTGTTATTTGTATTATCTATACGCATTTACTATCTTAACGTAAGCCTCCTGGACCTCCAGAACTGTCTTATCCATAGCGTACGCCTCTTTGATATGTTAATAAGCTCTTTAGTAGTCTCTTCGCTCGTAGAGGCACAAAGCACGACGGTACAAAGCTTTAAAGTGGCGAGGGTTAACCGACAAAATCTTTGCAGCGAACTCTTCCGAAACATTGTAATCACCTAGTGCATAGTAGCAGGCCGAGATGTTCTGAAGCAGTATGATGTTGAGGTCAGCCATTTTGAGGTAAAGATCTCTAGGAGCATTATTAAACAGCTCAGCATGTGCTATTCCCAGACTTTAGCTATAAATTTTGATAGCCTCCGAATAGTTCTTCTATTTGTAAAGAGTATTTGCCTTAGCTTTCAGCTGTTAGGCGTCACGAAGCCTATCCTCTAGAGTATACTCAGGAGGTTTTTTTTCCTATTTCTGACTCGGCTTCTATTCGGGTTGGATTGGTGCTGCAGGTTTCTTCTCCAACTCTTCAGGAGGATGAATAAATATATGCTCAGGTTCCTCCTAACCAATACTATCCATTCGCTTTTGGATAGAAACTTACTATAATTTGGGAAGGTATTCAGGCTAGACTGGGATTATGGTTGGTTGGGCCACCTAGATGTTATGGACTATTGCAGGTTATGGCTACTTTTATTAGTGTTGTTGGATAACCTAATAAGATTCCTTAATATCTACAGGTAAAGTCTCGTTCTTAGGAACCTACTTTTGTTCAATCGGTGCTATCACATCAGCAGCCTCTACTTTCTGCTACTGCTGTTACTAATTAGCTACTTCCTGGCTCTTATCAGGCTCTGCTTCTGGTTGATCCACAGTTTCATGTGGTTCTTCTGCTTTATGCTACTAATCCAACACTTTCTGTCCTTAAGCTCCTTAATCCTGATTAGGCTGATCGACTTTACCAGTCTGATCTTCTTATTGGTCTCGATCCATAATGTTATATTATAATTATGGTGAACTCAAAACCATAAATTAATATCTCATCACTGTTGATAGTCCACACTAAAGTATCTCTCCAGAATATTGAGTACTGTTCTGTAGATCTCCTTCGATTTGTGCTACTGGAGCTTCTACAGAATGTCGATTCCACCGCATCTTGCCAGTTACTTAATAATAACGCTATTATTCCTGTCCCCATTAATTAATTTGCTGCTTATCTCCAACAGTTGTTAAAGGGCATCGAGGGCTGATGTCAGGATGTCGCCTTCCATAACCAGAAATTAGGTAATAAGGGGAATGAACTTGTATTTGAGAGCTGTCTTCAAAGCTAGGTGATCTTCGGCACGACCAACGATATTACTGATAAGCATGGCCACCTCCCTCTTAATTTTGACAGATTCAGAATGGCCCATTTCTACAATCTTATCGATAATCTAGGATTGCTAGATGATAAAGCTGACCTGCCGAGGTAGACTAGATGCTAAGTTGCACAACATCCAGCAACATTCCTTTCGAATTGAGGCATTACATGAATTGAGCAGCATATTAGCGTAGATGAGAATATTGTTTTTAATTAGTATGTCGCAATGGTCGTGATTGCCTGTCGCCAAATTGCCTAATACCTTGAGTGCTGAATAAGCGAGATTATCTTCATAGCTGAGAAAATCGACAAGTCTGCTAACAATACCCAGATCAACGAAGAAACTGACTCGATCTGCGTAAGAATGTGAGAAGTTAGCTATGGTATTGCAGCAATTAATCAAGATTTATTCGTTTTATTCGGGCTCAGCCTCCAAGATAACCTTGCACATCAACTTCATAACCTAAATTACACTATCGAATTTGGGAAGAGGCTTTCCTCTTATTATGTTGGCTAATGTCCATATTGTTTTAAAATGAAGCTACTAGCATGTAGTTTAGTTGGCTATGCTCACTAGCTTGTGGAAGATATTGTAGTAGATCAACTATTGTCGATTCTTTTGGTTGTCCATCCCGATATTTCCGATTGCCCAAACAGCCTGCAATACAATGATAGAATGTTAGGATGACAGGAGTCCCACCAGTAATTGTATTACTCCTTTCTAAACTAAAGACTGGCACTGAAATGTAGAACCTGAAGCAATGTTGGTGATACTCCACGCTGCTTCTAACTGCAAACAGGGAACTTCAAAGATTTTGAGCGCCTCCACCAACTTTGGAATGCCGTGTAGGTCGATAATCCTCTGGATGGGAGGGTTTTCAACAGCTAGTAATTTCCTAATGCCTATTGCACCGTAAAGTTTCTTAATCTGGTCTTTCTAGTAAAGACATTTGACGTAGTGCTACAACTGTTACGATTTAGCAGACATTCGGTTGAACTAAATGAACTATTTACAAAATGGTGTCCCCTACAACTACTTGTATTTGTCGGCGAGCATGAGAGGTTAGCCAATAGAAGCCTAGGGTTTCGGAGGTACATGCCTTTTCTTATTGAGGATGTCATTGCGTTCGTTCTTCCGTATTTCAACGAGATAGCTTTCCCTTTAAGCTTCGAACATACTTTGTTTTTCCTAACTTTTGATCATTTATTATAAGTACTACTGAAATTCTGAGTTAATTAGCGGGTAGTCTCTATTTACTAAAATTAGCAAATATTTAAAATAGGCTCGAGGGACATTTATCTCTTTGTGTTGAATTTAAATTTGTAGGAATAACATTATTTCGGTATAGAAATGAGTTAGATTTCCAATAATTATAACGTTAATTTTATAATGTACGATACCAACCAGGAAATCTAACGATATCAGAGGATCGCTAAAATAGGGGAAGGCACTTATGGGGTGGTCTATAAGGCTCGAGATAAAATCACCAACTAAACGGTTGCTCTCAAGAAAATTAGGCTCTAGCATTAAGACTAGGGTATCCCTTCTACTGCTGTTAGAGAGATCTCCCTACTCAAGGAACTCCAACATCCCAACATCATCGGTTTGAAGGATGTTATATCTGGTGACAACAAACTTAACCTGATATTTGAGTTTGTGGATCATGATCTCAAAAAGCATCTCGAGCAGGGACCCTTACCAGAAAAGAGTGTTAAGTCTGTGATCTACCAGCTGCTCCTGGCTGTGGACTACTGCCATAGCAATAGGATTATTCATAGGGACCTCAAGCCACAGAACATTCTGATCGATAAAGAGAAGGAAACAGTGAAGTTGGCTGATTTCGGACTGGCGAGAACCTTTTACATACCCGTGAAAGAATACACTCATTAGGTCATTACCCTCTGGTATCGAGCTCCTGAGATTCTGTTAGGAAAAGAGAAATACAGTACTTCGGTCGATATCTGGTCATTGGGTTGCATCTTTTATGAGATCGCTCATAAGCGTATTCTGTTCTGTGGTGATTCGTAAATCGACCAAATATTTAAAATCTTTAAGCTGTTGGGTACTCCTAAAGAATAGACATGGCCTGGAGTTACCAAACTAAAAGACTATAAGACAACTTTCCCCAAGTGGAATAAAGAAGATATGGCGACCGTCAGTACGAACATATCGGCGGAGGGTTTAGAGTTGCTAGAGAGTATGCTGAAGCTGGATCCAGCGAGGCGAATAACGTGTATTGAGGCCCTAGCTCACCCATATTTCGAAGATCTGGACAAGTAGGCGTTCGCCAAACCCTAATCCTGAATGATATTGGGTATACACTATGTTACTGTATTAATCTTTCTTCCAAAACCTATTCATTTTAATTTAATTACAAATACCAAATAAATTAAAACGAATACAATTTACTCATGGTTTGGGGCACATAAACGAGCTATTTCTCCTAACTCTGGCTTTCGGTAATAGCTGACTATACATCCGCATCCTCTAGCAAACCAATTAGGGAATCATTTACTCGACATCGTCGGCTTTCTATTCGATGCTCTAACATTAGCTCTCTGCGCTGTTTTCCTCCCTCAATCCATCGACCTCATTCATGTTAATAGAATCAATAGTAAACAATATATGAGCCTTAAAAGAACTATATCGAGCCCATTGACATTTCAGTAGGTCTTCACATCTTTACTCTCTAGAAAGTAGCCCAAATATTAGGGCCCACAGGTGATTGTTATAAATTCTCTGAACAGCACAATAATTATGTAGTTTTCCTTCCATCCACTTTCTAAGTGTGTTAGCCTACTTCTACGAATAAGGTATTGACATTGCCAGGGAGAACAGGATCTTACCGAAGTTTCTAGCGTGATTGAACTTGCTGTTGGGTTATACTTTTCTAGCGCTGCTTAAATCTAGTATTAATGGTTGTTTGATGTCTTCGTCTCTAAGAAGAATGATGTTAGGGCTTAGATCCTCCAGATCGATGTTCCTTTTCTCAAGGTCACTCAGAAAAAACATAATTCTCACAACGAATGCCCGAAGATCTTTTTCATTGTAGACCATAGGAGTCATCAATTTTTTGCTAAGCTGACAACCCGAAAAGAATTAGTAAACTAACTTTAAAGTGCTATTATGGATGTAGATTTTCGTTGGTTTAACAGCACACTTATTGTTGAGGCATACCCCAAACTCTAGCTCCAATAGTGTATTCCCTCCAATAAGATTTAGACTCCTTACTAAGGCCAACTTATTAGTGTTCTTATTGGTTGCAGTAAAGATATCGTGCTTTTCTGTATCGAAGGCATGGAATAACTCTTTTTGTTTGTAATTGAGATCATAATCTGCGTAATGGAAGCTCTTACTGTCGCATGGAATGACTCTGCTGAAGTAGCTATCGCAGATCCGAAGCTCGACATCATCCTCATACAGTAGTTTTAAGCGTTCATTTTTAAATCTGCGTACACCGAGCTAAATAGTGAGTTCCCTTGTAACGCCGATGTAGTCGAGTTATAAAAAACTATACTCCCTATTACCACCACCTACAAGATTCATCACTATCCACAGAGGGGCCATGGTGCAGCGGCAGTCATGGATTGTACTGCTGGATCCTTGGACTAACTTACAGGAAAACTCGTATGGAAAATCCATTTTTATATTAAAATAGAACCTTGATCAGAGTTTGAGAGCGGGCTACACTTCTCAACATGGAAAGTCTTGCTGGGAAAAAAACACACTGTACTAAAAATTGGCAGTTTAGGAATAATTTAGGGAGATACTATCTGTTCCTACTATTCAAAATAATATCTCAGGATTTATTTAGAAGATAACTGATTTAGAATTTTGTGTTCTATGAGATGTCCAGTTGTTATAAACGTTCATAATTGAGAGTTATCAATAGCCAGATTATGCTCCAGTTAGTTTGACTTCCAGTTCTCTACGACTGGCTGAACACTCCTTCGAAGTCTTTACATGAAAGCCGCATCAGAATAGTCCATGCGGCATACTGGACAGTTCAGGTTCTTCCTGCACCAGTCCGTTAAACACAGCTCGTGGAAGTAGTGTTAACAAGGGGTCTTCCTCACGTTCTACTCTGGCAGTACATCTATTAAACAAACGGCACAATTGATTGTTCCCAGCGGAACCAGACTTTCTAGTCGGCATATCGGCATGTGACTGTCGAGGTGAGAGAGGTCGTTCTTCATATTAGTAGCTTTTTTGGCTTGGTATCGCTTTCGTAAGTAAATAGCCAACACTACGAGCAGAATTAACACCAATACTCCAATACAGGCATATAGAATAGGGAGCATAATATTGAAGGCGGCCTCCACTCCATCAATCGTGATTTGAATAGTCTGAGGACCAACTGCATTGTTGGGTATTAAACCTAGTAATAGTTTCTGGTAAGAACCACCCTGCTCCTGGAAAGGTACGTCAGTAATATAGAATGTAATGCATGTAGTTGTAGCGTTAAAACTGCCATTGAGACTGTTCTGAGCGTTAGGATAGTCACCGGGCGAACTTTATACCGTAACATACAAAGTATTGGTAACTCCAGGTAAGTTTTCACTTCCGCAGAAAATCATTTGAATAATACTGTAGTCCTTGTACTAAGGGGTAAAGTAAAAGTAGCTTCCAGTGGTTTCGACTGTAAAGTTCTGAGGGGAACTGGTTAATTGCATTGCGCAAGCTGAGAAGCTGGCTGTGTTGTTGCAGAGACAGTAGGAGTTAGTGGGGCATGATAGGGAGGCACAGCATTGACTGTTCCCCCAACCAAACAGTAGCAGGAGGCAGAGCACAACACCAGGAATTGCAATACACTTCATGAGTTTAATAATATTTTTAACCATACGAAGAGTTGAGCATAATACTCCATAACCCCCAATTGATTATAATACCAAGGGATGAAACAGAAGTTAGTACCAAATCCAATTTAAATAATTATTTATGAATCCACGTAAAAGGCAGAACATTATGGTGGGAGCCATGTATACGGCATTCGCCTACTACTGGCTAGTGCAGATTTACTACTATATGCGCTGGGGATGTAACTCTCTCCTCATTCAGTCTACCTGAGAGAAGACTAAAAGGTCACTGGACCTGTACAGTCAGATCCTGTCAACGCGGGAGTCTTCGATGTCGATCCATTCGAACGTGTAACCCCCTTCTAACGCAGGAAAGATGGAATAACCGAACCTACCGTACCTGGTTTATTGTTGCTTTCGCTAATAATGTCTGTATGTGCGCACTGGCTCTGGAATACTCTCCCGAACCTTTCTCTATTGTGGCTTAATGGATTTGGTGTGGGTTTGTTATGATTTATTTGGTGGTTTTTCCACTAGAGAGGTTCCCACTACTTTTAAAGTTTGCGGATTTGGGGATACTAGTTATGAACTGTGCGCTGACTATTGCAGGACTTGTTGGATGTGGGCATCATGATATTTGAATGTTTATCAATCATAAAGGGCAATCAAATAGATCATTATTTTATGGCTATTCTGTTAAACAGTACAACACTAAAAAAGATTCAACTACGAATGTGTATATACATCAATTTGACTATGATTTTTAAGTCGGTTATTATGATTTAACCTAGATTTTGGGCTGTTTGACTATCTATTTGGATTATTTAGGAACAGTTTTGTTAATCTGTACTTTTGTTGCTTACTCTCCACCTACTTTGATAGATTTAGGTTTGCCTTTACCAGTTTTGTTCTATTGGACTTAATTATCCTCATACTTTGTTTTCATTGACTTCTCATTTATTAAAGACGAAATATTGATGATTGCATTGTTGGATTTACATTTGAAGTCTGGATAAGGATCCTCACACTATTTCCATATTTTACCCACACACTTTTATTAGCTTTTACAGCAGTCCCTAAAGTAAAGTCCACAGACTACACCTCCAACATCACTACAATGTTTATTGCAGGAGTCAGCAGCCCAAGTACTCAGATGTTGTCGTTAGTGGGTATGGATGCTTAGTGTGTTTATGAGTATAACAGCTAGAATAATTATTTTCATATTAAATATATTGATAAGTGAGGGTGTTGCAATTAAACCCCCATTTACCTATTAATATTTCATGCTGGTCAGACGTCAATAAAACAGTATTCTGATATAATTTAGAGATTTATAATTCCTACAATGTACTCAGAAAGAAAGGATTTCGAAATGCTCTATTCATAATTCTGTGAGCTAAGCAAAGGCGGCTCCGTGCCACCTCGAATGAAGTCAAAATTGCTGTTTCTCGGCAAAAAGATCAAAGGATAGAATGTACAGAATTCCGACATCCAAGATTTAGAGCAGGAGTAGCTGGATCAGTTAGCAGAGTTGAGTGAGATGGGCAAGATAAGAATCTTTGTGAGTGTAGCGATGTGTGTGCTGGGTAAGTAGTAGTTAGATTTTGTAAACTCTAAGCAGGCATTTATTAAAAAAGATGCACTGTTTGCGTTTTGGCATCCCTGCTATATTACCTACGATTCGCATACTTTGACGATTACAAGAGATAATATTCCGAAAGAGGTGATGTTAAAGAATATCAAAATATCCCGCAAAGTTGTTAAAGGTCGAACATACTACAACTTTATAATTTCTCTTCTCAATAAAAGGTACAGATTAGGGTTTCCTGAGTAGAAACTAGCTAATCAAATGCTTACTAAGCTCAAAAACCTCATCACGCACTAAAACTCCCACTCTTCAAAGATAATGGACGTTAGTATGTCGTAAGCACCATCAAGAATATAATAACCCTAGCCTATGTAGTAACTTGACTAGATGAGGGAGGAAGCGTAGAAGAAGTAGTTGCTTCTTAGTTATGACGTCAGTCAGATTGAAGATGACTCTTAATTTAGGCTGTAGAAGCATCTGAGTTGTGGGAGAATCCTTAGGCATCAGTCCAAACCCAACGTGTACAAGTGCATTATAATGGTATAGAATCCCACAACTGAATACATACTAAATTTGTACGCTGAGGCCAAGGATTGGAATAGCGAGCTCGATTAGAGCCGCATATGCACCCGCTTAAACTAATCAACATATATCTGGTATGAGAAGTACAAAGCATACAGCTTCAGTTCCTGGGCGAGAGATTTCGTGTTATTTAAGACAGCAATAAACCACCAGAATAAGCTCTACCTGTTGGAGAAGAGTGTCTAACACTAGAACTATCCACCTACTAGTTCCTGCGTAAGAGGAAGAATGATATCGAAAGCAACAGCCTTCATAAATAAATAGGGAAGCAAGACTACTCTTGTAATTACAAAAATGGAGGTAGATTTTGCTGGTAGAAATTCGGTCGATGACAACCGTAACATGATAATTCAATATCTCAGTTCTTACGATAGGTTCCCCCAATATTGTGTGGAGAAGACAATAGTCAGTAGCCCTCAGAGTCTGTTCAGTTTCAAAAAAGCTAAATCCTATTAAAAATCTAAAGAACTATCGAAATCTGTAAATTCTCCATCGAAGAACGTATTGTAGTAGATTCATTCAGTTGAGGTTAGGAAACAGTTGGTAGATTTAGTTCAACACTTGATTTAAGACTCAGTGAATTAGGAGATTATCGATAGAATTAGGAAGGGATAGCATAATAGTCTAGCACTTCGTCATAGATACTAATTTTTAAGGAAATCCTCATAGAATAGGTTTGATCCTATTAAAGATGATTTCGTATTCCAGAAGGGAGACTGGATTCTCAACTAGGCTAATGAGCTTGTATTCGTCAATCAGAAGGCAATGGACGCTCAGAAAGATGTCATAAAGTATATTATCAAACAGTTGGGGTCGAACCTATTGGCTGGAAAATCCATTATGAACATGTCACTACCAGTATAAATATTCGATAGTCGATCTATCCTCTAAAGATCGGCTGCTTCCTGGGCATACGTACCATCTCTATTCTTACCTGTAAGTAAGGCTGGAGATATCGAACAGTTTACAGCAGTAATTCTCCAACTGATATCCATCAGCCTATTATAACTGAGAGTTGAAAAGCCATTCAATCCTATTCTGGGATAGACATTTCAGGGGTGGTTCGGTGGTATCCCTATCTACATGGAACAAGTTTCTCATCATCCCCCAATCAGTTATGGATTTATGAAGTGTGATGAATTTACTATTTACGGTAACTTTACATTGAACATGGATATGGGTTTGAATAGTGCAACTGGTAGTAACTTTAGTACCTACCACATACTATTTCCTAATGGCAACCACTTCGAATATTTAATGCCGGAAGGATAGGTATCAGGTTTATTATACGGCGACAGAAAATTCAAAATCGTCCAGAAAGGATACGTCTACTAGCGAAGTAAAGGACTATTCTGTGAGATTAGTTTCTCCGGTAAAGATAAGCCAGATTTGTATAGATCAAATAAAAAACTTCAAGGTTGTGATATCATCGGAGGTATGTTTAGGGTGACTCCTGAGTTTATGAATCGGTTTTTGGAACAGAAGAAGAAAAGTAGGTGGCAAGGTGTAAGTAGAAAGGATGTCGTAGAGAAGATAGCGACAGTGGAGGGAGCTTGGAACTCAGATGTCCTTATCAATGGAGAAATAGCCAGAAAACTGTATTAGCCTCTTCCATACAAACTCTAATACTAACTCCATCCACTTCCCTCCAACTCCAATTACCGGGAGGATATCCTATACAGGAGATTAGGGAATCTGGCTCAATCTCAGATATCCAAGTAAGCGTTGTAGGTAGCTCAACGAGCTGACAAGAAACTAAGGGGATCCAAACATTGATAAATATTATGTGAATAGATTTCAAATAAGTTGCGGGTAGTTGTAATGTAGTTTAGATTTAACTGTTTAATTAGTTATCGTTATCTCAATGAAAGTTTATCGCATAGACCAATTCAAGTGTCTTTTCTGTTCGGATTGGTTCAATGCATCCTCCAGGCTTCCACTCAGACTTAACTGTGGACATAATGTCTGTAGAATATGTGCATAGTCTAGTCGGAATACCAGTGTACTTAGGATAGTCTGTCCGGAAGACTTAGAAGTAAGTGTTTATAGATCGACAGAGGATATGCATGTTGATGAACTCACAAAGCACGTTCTTGATAGGTTGTTAGGTCAGAACGATATGCGCAAATGTAACAACCATTTAGAAATGATTAAAGAGTATTCCAAGGCATTTGACTAACTTGCAGTTCAGGCTAGTTCTCCCACCCAGAAACTCAATGAACTGATAGATGAGCTGTACAAGGACTAGATTAAGAGGATAGAAGGTATATGGACTAGAGTGAAGCTGGAGGTTAATCGGCCTCTTAAGCTCATCCAGGATTGGAAGGAAATCGTTAAGAACTACCTACGGTCTCTTAAGAAAGCCAGTTCATAAAATTCAGTTTGCGACCTAACTCAATTTGAGCACTACCTGGATGAAGCTAAGAAAATACACCTGGAAGTAAAGCACTTTCTCAACATCGATAAAGACCAAGCAGTGGAGAGGATAGTTAAAGATCGATCGATTTGTTTGCAGAATAGTTTTAATTTATTGGTGAAGGAGTAGAGAGCATAATAAAAGCGGGTTCCTCTCGCTGAAAAGTAAAACTTTATCTCTCTGAACGAACGTATTAACCAACGAATCAACCCAAACCCAACTAGGAAGGAGTAGTTGTTAGTAGAACTTCGCAAAAAGACTGTTCCTTAAAATACTGAGTCACCCCCAATTTATAAACTTGTCAATACTCTCACAAATGTACGACAGTCATCTAACAAAACCAAATTATAAGATAAGTCATGCTCTGTATTTGATCTGAGTAAGAGTGGAAGCTTAAATTAATAACAACTCACCCACGAAAATTTAAACCAAACTTCAAGAAAAAGTGGCAGCATGAGAGAGGGATCATCTTAATCCAGTACATCCAGCCAGTTTCAGAAGACTGCCAAAATAAAAGCGTCCAAAATATAGGTCAATTAGGGGAATTCAGAGTCCGCTCTAAACTAAATCGAATAACTAAACTAGTAGATGTTGTTGAGTACGTATGAGATAGAGGATAGTTCTTCAACAGAGCAGCTCCAGAAAAGTATGGAACCTCAAAAAAGGTTTGAGTACCACTAACCAACAGCAGAGTTACGAGATAAAATAGCTAGAGCACTCAGTCGGCCTGCAGGTTTAATAAACTTTTATAAGAACTAGCCGAAGAAAGTTAATGAGGCAGAGAGCCCTACACATTAGACTAGAAGAGGGTATATTTACGATTGTGAGGCCTAAAAACAAAGTTATGCTCTGAAGATGAAGGTAATAAAGGTACAGGAAGCCCTCCTAAACACTACAGTTGGTAACAACTTCATATAGCTAATAAACCATCCCCTTGAGTCTGTTGATTTCAGGTGTTATCTTGAAGTTCAACCTTGGTCAGCACATATTTAAATTCTTAAATTTGTTCGAACTAACCTACGGGATGACCAATTCAACATTCTCCTAAACTTTGTGGCACGTAACCCTAGTGTGCATACTCTGGTAGTGTCGAACAACCAACTGACTTAGGATAGTTTGGATATGCTGATACAGTTTCTGTCCAATAACTCATTGAAGAGCATTTATCTATCCAAGAACTATGTAAACCTTCTCAAGTCTAAATCCAAGATTGCGCAGTTGAAGGCTCTACAACTAAACATTTACATTTGATGCAGTAACCATAACTATAAATTTATAATGAAGCTAGTTTATTTGAGTATTACTAACCATAAAGGAGATCAGGTTAGTCTTATTTAAGAAGGCAGATAAATAATAGGCCTTTGGGTGAGATAGCAAATT
>JAOXNN020210568.1:0-57296 GCA_028571205.2 Hydropsyche betteni | reverse complement strand
TGCAAATAAGGGCCTTCACTGGAGACCAGAAAGATAGAGAATTGCTAGAGCTATTCCCTAAGCTAGTGAATTTCTATTAACAATGAGACTGCATCCCTAATAATAACCGATTTAAATGTTAATTTGATATTGATGCTGAGAACAGCACTGATAATTATCTAAGTGACAGAAAATCAGAATATTCAGAGAGTAGTCGACCTAGAAGAGCATGGAGCGATCTGACTTCATTGTACATTGGAAAGCGATAAAGCATGTATTATTTTGGTCGTTCGAAGTCATTCTCAGATAAACTAGGAGGTTCCCAACAGCATTTAATGTTGATTAAAGGTAGTATGACCCAATGATTACAGTATTTTTCGATTCAAGAGTTGTGCTGGTTTACCTAACTCTCCATCATAATTAATAGTACAAGATTCATCTAACCACCAACCGTGGTAAGGGTTACACGGATTTCCTAAACTAGCCATCCAATGTTATCAAGCATATTAACGAAATCCATTCAGTTGTCAGTCGGATGGTATTAAATTACACAGTAGCTTCTTCCAATTTCTTTTGTACTACAAAAATCGAGTTAAACCCTCACTAGTTTTTCCGACTAGAAGTCCATCTCACTCACCTTATGCCGTAACTAAATAAAGAGTTGTATTGCAATGTTACGATGAAACGGTATGAATTTCGATACTTTAAAAGCATTGATAGAGCGTATCTTATAAATTGTTTTCAAATGAACGTCTCAGATAACCAAATTCGCCAATACATCGACGAGGTCTTCGGCAGATACGACAGAGATAGAAGTGGATTTTTGGATGTTAGTGAACTGTCACAGTTCTTCAATGAGGTGTTCGCTAAGATGGGACAAAACATTAACGTCACCCAACAGCAAGCTGTTGCTGCTATGCAATACATTGACAAGGACTTCGATAGAAGGGCTAACAAAATGGAGCTCTTTAACGCTCTGAAAATGCTTTCTGGCCAACAGACCGGTGGTTATGGACCACAACAGGGTGGATATGGGCAACAAGGAGGATACGGACAGCAGGGAGGGTACGGCCAGCCCGGCCAAGGAGGCTACGGACAGCCAGGACAAGTTCAGCCAGGTCAGGGAGGTTATGGACAGCCTGGACAAGGCGGTTATGGGCAACCAGGCCAGGGAGGTTACGGGCAACCAGGACAAGTTCAGCCAGGTCAGGGAGGTTATGGACAGCCTGGACAAGGTGGTTTTGGCCAACCAGGACAGGGCGGCCAGTATGGACAACCAGGACAGGGAGGATATGGCCAACAAGGTCAATACGGACAGCCAGGACAGGGCGGTCAGTACGGCCAACCAGGACAGGGAGGATACGGCCAACAAGGTCAACAAAAGTGGTGATGGATAAGTTTAGAGAACAACCTATGCCAAATAATGACTACAGAGTATTATGTGTTGGAATAGATTGTAATTTTAAAATAGATCATTATAAATGAGCAACCCAGACGGCTTCATCGACGACTTCTGTCTTGAAATACTCGGTTACAGAGACAAGAACACAACAGAATACATAAAAACGATAGCTAAAAAGGCAAACACTTATGACGACCTGGAGAAAAAACTCAATGAATTTGATATTCCCACTGATCAACCAGCTCATAAACATTTCGCTCTTCAGCTCTTCTAAAAGCTAGGCTCGAGGACACGTGCTGATAAGTAGAAACTACAAAGTTTGAAAAGACAGCCTTAATATTCATTTGTGAATATGGATCGCCCATCAAAGAAGATGCACTAGGACAAATAAGTCTACAATGTTAAGCAGTCAAGTCGCTAGGCTGAGATGGAGAGAGACCGGCTGTAACGAGACTAATTCAGCAAGCGTCTCTTATAAAAAGACAAGTAAAAGTCCAACAAATCTAAACCCATCCCAAAGAACACCAAAGGCGTCACTCTAACCGCCGAGTAGAAGGAAGCCATTCTTCCCGACCTGAGAATGCAGTCCAGAATGAAGTACCTGGAGAAGATGGAGAAATAGAAAGTTCAGTTCGCTAAGAAGAGAATCGAGGATGACGAGCTTCTCTTCTCAAATCAAGAGCTGACACTAAAGGAGATTAAGATGAGGTAACTGTAGAAGAAAACGATTCGAATAGCTGAAGGTAATGTTGATAGGGGTGACCACAACAAACAATAATTTGTGTTGCCTGAGAAATATGAGGATGAATCTGGCCACGCCACAAAAGATAAGAGAATGAAGGCACTATACGGTAGGTACCAATAAGTTGGTCCTGTTTAATCTTAAGCCAAAACCTGGTAGAAGGCTCAAGGGAATAGAGCACAGGGCGTCTACAGAACCACCGACTAGCTCTAATAGAAATACACAAAACAGTACAATCTAGCCTTATCCAACGGAATAAGTTTCGTGAAGCAATAAGTCCTTAAAGGTATGAAGAGAAAATAAAAAATGAAACAGATGTAATAACTAAGAAAAACCTAACTTCGTATCAAGAAATAGAACAGCTAGAGTGGTAGCAGTGGTAGCTAAGAGTAGTAGGAAGAGTTAGCAGCCAAAGACTACAAATCTCCCATGCAGCAAGTACGATAATCTCTACCAATATTCAAATATCATGATGAACTGTTATCTCTTATTCGAGACAATCAGGTGATAATCATGGTGGGAGAGACAGGCTCTGGTAAGACAACCCAATTGCCTCAGTACCTTCACTAGGTAGGTTATACTCGGATGGGCAAGATAGCCTGTACACAACCTAGGAGAGTGGCGGCGATGAGTGTAGCAGCAAGAGTATCATAGGAGATGGGGTGTAAGCTAGGCCAGTAGGTCGGTTATTCCATTCGTTTTGAAGACAATACTTGCTAACAGACTATAATAAAATACCTAACAGATGGTATGATGCTGAGAGAGTTCATGCTCGAACCAGACCTTAAAAGCTACTCAGTGATTATCATCGATGAGGCTCACTAACGGTCCCTCCACACAGATATCCTACTAACCTTAATAAAAGATCTTACTCTCTAGCGACCGTAACTCAAAGTTATTGTTTCTAGTGCCACCCTCTAAGCCGAGAAATTCTCTGAGTTCTTTAACAAAGCACCAATCATCAAGATTCCTGGTCGAAGGTTTCCAGTAGATATCTTCTATACTTCTAATCCTGAAGCTGACTATGTGGAAGCTACTGTCGTGACTGTTCTCCAGATCCATATCACTCAAGCTGATGATGGAGATATCCTCTGTTTTCTGACCGGTCAAGAGTAAATATAAACTGCTATGGAGAGTCTCAACCAAAGGATGAAAGGAATGGGTAATAAAGTCAAGTAGTTAGTGGTACTGCCTATCTATTCTGGACTTCCCAGTGATATGCAGGGTAAGATCTTCGAACCAACCCCCAACAACGCTCGAAAAGTAGTCCTTGCTACCAATATCGCCTAAACATCCCTGACTATCGATAACATTGTCTACGTAATAGACTGTGGGTTCTCCAAACAGACTGCATACAACCCTAAAACAGGTTCCGATAGTCTGATAGTTACTCCAATAAGCAAAGCATCAGCCAACCAACGAACGGGAAGAGCAGGTAGGGTGTCACCTGGTAAATGCTTCCGTCTGTACACTCTCTGGAGTTTCCAGCACTAACTGTAAGAATCAACTATTCCCTAGATACAGCGATCTAACTTAGGTAACGTAGTACTAATGCTCAAAAGTATGGGCATAAACAATCTAGTTGAATTCGACTTTATGGATCCTCCTCCTCACGACATGCTAGTAAAAGCACTATAAACCCTCTACGCTTTGGGAGCCCTCAACGATAAAGGAGAACTCACTAAACTGGGTAGGAAGATGGCTGAGTTTCCACTCGATCCCCTCCTATCCAAAACCCTCATTAAATCAGAATAGTACAAATGTGTCGATCAAATCTCCACTATCTGTAGTATGCTTTCAGTAGGCAACTCTATATTTTATCGACCAAAGGATAAACTTATGCATGCTGATACTGCTAGGCAGACGTTCTATAAGCCGGGAGGTGATCATCTGGCGTTACTCAATGTTTATAACCAGTGGGAATAGAATGAGTTTAGTGTTCAGTGGTGTAACGACCATTATGTGCAGATACGATCACTCAGGAGAGCCAGAGACATCAAATAGCAGCTAAAAGGCCTATTATAAAGAGTAGAGATAGATGCAGAAGACTAATAACTATCAATATACTCCGACGATCGCAACACGAACATCCGTAAATGCATAACAGCCGGGTATTTCTATCACTGTGCCAGGTTACAAAAGAATGGCGGTTATAAAACAGTAAAATTCTCCCAGAACGTCAAAATCCATCCAAGTTCAATGCTCTTCAAAACTGAACCTGAGTGTGTAATCTACCACTAACTAGTACTAACCACTCAAGAGTACATGCGCAACATCATATAAGTAAATTCGGAGTGGCTGGTGGAGATAGCTCCCCATTATTACAGGTAGACCGACCTCACCATAAAGGAGAGTAAAAATAAATAATGATAATTTGTTGATCAATCAGTTTTAAATGTCCAGCTCTATTATAGAGCCTTACCGAGATGCCGAACTCTCCTCTTCTATGTTCTACCCGCACCTATTAAGGTTTAATTACAAAAACTTCTATATAAGCAGCTTCTGCCTACGTATCTATTCGTGATTCATCTACCGGCTGAGTGGGCGCACATCCAACGTTAATACTTGGTTGCCCATCTGAACGTGAGGTATGAGCTCTGGTAGAACGAGAGCAGGTTGGATCTATATGGCATTCTTCATCAGTTTGAGAGTTCCAAATTTAGATTTGTAGTCGCTAATGAACAATCTTCCATCCTGAATAGTAAGTTCTGCATGATCTCTCGAGATGCTGATATCCTCCTTCACCCTAATCCCCGAATTAGAGCTTCTTCCAATAAACACCGAAGATTTCTCCTTAAAGCTGTAAGTGTATATCCCCTGTGGGATATTGCTATCTTTGCTTAGCATTATCAGCTTCACATAAGGGGCCCCCAAGCTGACCTATTTCAAATACGTACTCGTTTTCCTCCCACCCTCTAACACTATCTAGTCTTTAATAGCTTCATGACATAACTGACACATCTGTTTAGCAATCGGTAGGTACGAGCAAGAATCTGTTCTTCGCACCTGACCTACCTTCTCCAGCCACTCTCTCAGACAATTCAGGTGAATAAACTCGATAGAGCCAGTACAGCTGCAGGGAGAAATTAGAGGGTTTTATTTATCATATGTCTTCTCGTAACAGATTTTGCATGGATTTACAGACTACTGTATGGGAGCATCTAAATAGTCCAAACACATACGACTTTAGGCAGCAGTCGATAGGTTGCGTTGAGAGGTGACTATCTCCTTCACCTAAAACCTCAGTCTACCTAACTTGAAAATATCCCCTACAACCAGCTACTGTGGAGACTTATTAACCACCCTCCACATATTCCTAACAGACAGACCTTTATCATTGAGGGGACTGCGCATAATAGTGAACTCCTTATCAGTTCTGATGATATCGATCAGAAAGTCTAACCTCTTACTCTACATAATTCACAGCAACTACATCCAACTCTCTAAATTCTTCCTCCTTCGATACCAGCTTCACCTGCCCAAAAAACTTAACAAGTAGCGCTACATAACTAAGTAATTACCACTATGCGAAATGATGAATAATTATTGTTTCTTGAGTTTGTCTGATGAATGGTCGAAGAGGTTATGGGCCTGTTTGTTCCATGTTTAGATTCGAATACACCTGACTCACTCCATTGGTACAGCTAGAAATCCTTCGCAGATTTGTCTTTGGACTTTGCCTCTAAACACTGATTGCCCATTATTATAATGTTAGTGGTGAGAAGCCACAGATAATCATTTCAGGGAGTCACCCACCTTGTACTTCCGGGAGAGGTTTATGCTGGAACCGCTCGATCCTACTGTCCTTCCCCATTAGCGTAGGCTGCTCCCTACTATCTTTGTCGCTATATTCACAGGCATCTAATGCAGGCGGCTTTTGATCTGAGTTTTGCGTTATTTGTTCGAACTGTCTAACCGAGGCAGTCCTGTCGAGATGGTTTCGTTCTCCTAATCATCATTAACAACTAGATTTTTGTTCAGCGTTGGAACAACCAGATTGACATTACGTTTCTGAGTTAGGGAATAAACTTACTGTAAGCAGCGGTTTGATGAAATTAAGAAGTAGACTAACCGTAAGTGCCACATCGTTTTTGTGCCAGTGTTTAACCTCAGTCTTCTTCAGATTCTTCAAATCATAAGTGTAGTTGTCATCCTTCACCTCCACCTTCCCATCCAGAATATCGTCCATGTACTTCACTAACATCTCCCCTATCTTTTCAATCTTACTCTCATGGTCTTCCAATCTAGTCTCCAGATAGTTATTCTAATTTTTAAGAATATCGTATTAGTTCTGAAGCTTGGCGTACCGACGCTCAACCTATTCAATATTTGATTCCAGTGCTGATACAATCTATCCGCGAGGTTAGTGTCGAGGTTAGCTTGATACAGACTGTTTCTATGAATTGTTTTCTAAATAAGATAGGGGGAGTACATCGAGATTGCAGTTCATCCTCCAGCTACTTTACCCTCTGTGTTAGCTTCTTAATGATGCCTCTTGAGAAGTGGGATCTTTTGGCTAGTTCCTGCTCCACCTGTTTATGTATCTCCAAATCTCTCTGAAGGTTGGTAACCTTATTCTGTAACTCTTCATTCTTAAACAGTAGCTTTTATGTCTGCTTGGATTGATACTCCAGTTCGCTAGTGAGCTGATGGTTCTGTAGTACGGTCAATCTAGTAGTAGTAGACAGCTGTTCCTTCTTCAGACTCAGAAGGTTAGTCTTCGTCTATTGTATTTTATGTAGCATATCTAAATAGTCTCCCCATTACCATTCTTCAGCTTATCAGTAGCCTGCACCCTCTCCCTCTCCTTATCAGCCAACTCCCTAATCTTATCAGCTCTCTCATGCTCCAAAAGCTCCCTCAATTCCGATCTATCCTTCTCCAGCTGTTCCTTCTCTCCCATAAATATTTCGAACTCTTTCAGCTTGTTCTCCAACAACTTAATCTCCGTAGTGTATGTCTGTCTCATAGTCTAAATTTATTTATTCTTCTGATCCATCTGCTCATCTGAATAACCCTCCACTAACTTAAGCTCTTATGCAAATCGGCTATCTGCAGGTCCCTGTTCTTCTTCTCAATCTCCACTGTCGACACCTTTATCATCAAGCTTCTGTTCTAGTCTTGCTTCGTATCGATTATCGTTTTCTATCTGAGTGCACTCTTACGTATTTCTCGATCTCCTCCATACTGACTGAACGCATGGTGTCAAATTTCTCATTGAGATCCTTATTTTCTATGGTTCTGAGTGAGAAGAAGTGTACAGTCGGTCCAGGCGCTCCTGGAGTTTTCGAATGGTGAAAGTATTCTCCAGAATTTATCGTTTGTTGTCTTCCAGTTCCTTCTAATAGCTGAGTAGTGAGCAGACAGGTACATGTTGGAGGCCTAGTTCTTCTTATCCTTCGGTTTCGGCTTCGACATTAGATTATTTTATATTTAGGAAATATTATTGTCTTATGGAATATCACCTCCATGTAGAATCAAGGTGTCTGTAAGATTATTCGGTAAGTTTTAATTAAAATAATTTAACTCAATTATGTAAAGTACCATCAAGGATAGGTTCAAAGACCTAAAGTATCTGGTAAGGCATTATTCATTCAGAATGGATTTGGAAATACGTTTGAGAGTGAGTCTATGCCTGATGCTCTGCCCAAAAGTAATGGGTCTGTTATGCAGCTCAAAATAGCCCTCAAAAACTCAAATATGGGGTATTCCCATAGCAATTGAGTGGGTCTGCTTTTACGGTGGCTCGTGCTCACAATCTGCGCTCTTGGCTCTACAAGCTGCGACCATCTGCTATCGAACAACAATACTTAAAGTCAACCCAGAACGGTAAAATAATCGCCAGCTATCACAAATAGGATAATCTCCATATCACTCCCAATCAGCTACGTTGGCGACCCATTCCAGATGTTAAGGAGGGCGAAAAGAAAGATTTTGTGGATGGACTGATATCAATTATGGGTGCTGGAGACCCTTCCCTCAAGACAGGACTTTCCATATACATGTATTCAGCGAACACGTCAATGCATAAAAAATCGTTCACGAACTCAGATGGAGATTTCCTCATAGTGCCACACAAGGGTACTCTCTACATCACTACTCTCTTTGGGAAATTGGTAGTTAATCCTAGAGAAATCTGCACTATTCAAAGAGGCATAAAGTTTACAATTGAGGTCGATGGTCCAGTCAAGGGTTGGATAGCTGAGAATTTCAGAGGGCACCTCGAGCTACCCTAACTCGGGGTAATAGGTACGAATGGGTCAGCCAATCCTAAAGACTTCCAATATCCTACTGCTTGGTATGAGGATGCGAAGTAAGAATGGACGGTAACGACTAACTAATTCAGATAGTAAACAAGTACATCGGAGAACTTTATCAGGCCAAGTCAAACTTCTCGCCCTATGATACCGTTGCGTGGAGAGGCAATTACAGCCCCTACAAATACAATCTTGACCTCTTCAATACAATTGGATCTATCTCTTTCGATCATCCTGACCCATCTATCTTCACTGTGCTGACTTGCGCAAGCGATTCACCAGGGTATTTTATGTTATTACTCTAAGAACTGCATCATTAGATTTTGTAATTTTCCCACCTAGATGGCTGGTTCAGTAACATACCTTCAAACCACCCTATTACCATAGAAACTGCATGACTGAGTTTATGGGAAACATTCAGGGCATTTACGATGCAAAAGGTTAAGGGTTTAGTGAAGGGTGTTCCTCTCTTCACTCTACAATGACACCTCACGGCCCTGATGCTGACACCTATATTAAAGTAAGCACTTTACTAAGAGTAGGCAACTAATGCCAAAGAAGCTCCCCACAAAATTCCCTAATCTAATTTGGCCTTCATGTTCGAAAGCTGCTACATGCTAAAGACAACTAAATGGGCATTTGAGGACGTTCAGGTTGATAAAGACTATTGGAAATGCTGGCAACCACTCGAAGGCATTAGACTTCCAGCCGAATAGACCAAGTAATGATGAGAATAAATATTTCGTTAAGATTTATCTCGTGCAAATTTCATGATTTAGGCAGTTTGTTTGGTACTGCACCCAACCTAATCATCCTGTAAGCCATTTCAATCAGAGTTTTATTGATATTGATGTATTTGATCCCCAACTCCTCAATACTTGGCTTATTGTCAAATTTGATTGTTCGACCTGCCATAGGAAGTATGGTCTTCACTTCGGGGTCAAACCACGACGCTATTTTCATCATAATTGGACCAACTGTAAAAGATGGGAATTTGTAGCCGAATCTCTTAAACTATCCTGACAGGATATTAATCATTTAAGGCCAGGGGTGACTGTCCTCCACCAAAATGTATCTCTTCCCGTCTGTATTAGGCTTTTGAATAGCTAGGATATGAGCAGCTGCAACATCCCTAACGTCTACAGTACCAAATGCAACCTCGGGAATACCTGGTAGTTGGTTACTCAAAACTCTCTTCATAAACTGACCGGATGTTGATTAATTATCGTAAAATGCAGGACCTAGTACGAACCCTGGATTGATAGTTGTCAACTTTATCTTTCCCTTAGCTTACTAATAAATTCTTCTTGCTTCTCTTTCCGCTAGAGTCTTGCTCTTGTCGTAAGCGAGTGTCCCAGGTCCATTAAGGTTAGTCCAATCTTTGTCTGAAAATACAGTTTGCTACGGATGTCCTGGAAAAACAGCAGCTATGCTAGAAGTAACCACAACATGTTCGACTGCATTCCTAACACATGCTTCTAATACATTTTTAGTTCCCATGACAGCTGGCTTTATTAGTTCATCTTAATGACGAGGCTGAGAAGAAGGGAAAGGTGAAGCTACGTGCATGACGTACCTACAGTCTTTTACAGCATTATCCCATGATTCTGCATTAAGTAGGTCTGCCTCTGCAAACTCCAGACGATTAGAGTCTTCACCAGCTATATCCTTAAGAGGTTTCAGTTTCTTTTAGTTCTTAAGATCTCTGACAGTAGCTCGCACTATGTAACCCGCAGGATCACGCAGAAGCAGATCAATCACATTACAAGCGATATAACCAGCGCCTCCTGTTACCAAAACTCTTGGCCCTTTGGGTAGTTATTACATCAAATAATAGATACAATTTCACAGAATGTGCTAAATCAATTTTTATCTCAGCGTTCTCTTCGGATAAATGTCCAGCACGCACTCCGGATGCAATTCACCCAGCACTTCCATTATCGATCCCACCTCATCAACTAAACCCAGTTTCTTTGCCTCTTCGCCATCAAACACTCTCGCATTATAGATATTCTTCATTCTTTCAGGAAGGGTTGATTGCAGCTTCCCAGCCCTCGCTTTCTAAACGAACTCCACAAACTATTTATGGGTAGTTTCCATAGCCTTCTTCATCATCTCTACAGAAGCCTTATTAGGTTATTTGAGAGGATCGGAGAGGTTGGACAGTGCTTTTCTACCTTAATTATGCGATACTCGTCGGATGTAAAGTTTCTGGAGTCTATTCCAGTAGCCTAGCCAATCCCTTTAAGGTTCAGTTTCATCGAAACAACTCCAATACTGCCTACAACGCTAGTTCTATCAGCATACACCTTATCTCCAGCCAGTAGCACCAGATATCCTCCTGATGCGGCAATATCCTCAGCAAAGGTGTACATTTTAAGGTGGTGGTGGTGACAAAAATGCTTTAGTTTGTCGTGAATCAGAGTGCTCTGCACTGGGAGGCCTCCTCTTGAGTTGACTGAAACTGCAAGAGCCTTAGCAGTGCCAACATCAATCTGTTTGAGTATTTTTTACACATAGTTTGTTCTGGATGAGTGTATTGTTACGTTTTAGGAGTTATAGTGCCGTGGATGTTGATGATGGGCAGGGTGGGAGCGAACAGTTTAGCCTTTATCTTTTTGAGACTCATTATAATTAATTAAGACTCGAGTTACTATCCTAACTCACATAACACCGTTCAAGAAACGTCATTGACTAAATCAAATATTGAGCCCAAGAGAAATACTGCAAATAAATTCAAATATTTGGCTTGATTAGTCGTAGAAAACTTCTGCCGTCCGTTTCGTAAATGAGTTATATTAATGGGGTGATTATAATAAGTTATTCCTTAATGAGCAGAGACCGCAACGTATTCAAGCTTTCAGGAAACATGGCCCTCGGGGGAGGCCTGCCTGGAGCACAACCCGCCAACAACTACAAGTACGTATCCTCCACCAACGACTACAACAACTACAGTTCTGAAGACATGAGTGCCGCTAAAAATTCGCTGCAGCTCCTCAAGAATAAGCTTCAATCAAAAAAGATTGACTAGGTTACTAACCCAGAGGTACCTTACTTAACATTCAGCCTCGAGGAAACTACCAGCCTTACGCCTACAGCAACATCAACGCCTACCCCAGCGGCAAAGCAACAGACTGGAAAGGTACTTAGTGAATGACTTTAGAACCCACCTCTAGCTACGACCGCAAACCTGAAAAGAAGCCAGTACAACCACAGGAGGATTATAAATATGGAACAGGCAACTCTGGAAACAATTACGGCAAGAGCAACACTGAGCACCAGCAAAGGCAACGAGGCCAACCAGTAAACGACTATTCACCGATTCAAAATGTTCCAAGGCCACCTCCTCAGCGAAGTCGAGTAGATGTTCCCAAAGAAAAACCGATCAGTTAACTCAAAAAGTAAAATCAGTTCGAGGTTCCTGAATACGATGCCGATCAACTAGTACAGTGTAGGGCTGGTTGCGGGAGGTCCTTCAACCCTGACAGCATCTAAACGCATTAGAAAGTCTGTAAGAAGGTGTTTCAGAGCAAGCGAAAAGAGTTCAACGCCATGAATCAGAGAATCGTCGAGAAAGACCAAATCAAGCTCATGAAGAAGGGCGCTGTTGTCGAGAAGAAAATCACTCAGCAGAAAAAGGGCGATAAGAACACTTGGAAAGCGCAGAGCGAGGCTTTCAGGGCGATGGTAAAGATGGGGAATGGCAAGGCAACCGAAAAAGACCATCAGGCGTATAAGGAGGCCCAAAGTGCTCTCAGGCAGGCTACCGGCGATATAAAATGTCCGTATTGCGGCCGAACATTTAATAAATAAGCAGGATAACGCCACATGCCGTTTTGTTAGCAGCAGGCCAAGAAAAACGATATGAAGAGAAGAAAATGAAGCTAATAACATTCTATATTAATCATATCATTCCACTAAATTCTCTTGACCTCTTGGTTTGTATTGTAGCAGTCCTCCATTCCTTCAGTTTCTCTTTTTGATTTTGATTAGCGCCAAAGACATGAGTTTGTTCTTATAAACTAATAGAGAACCCACTGCTCGTTTATTTAAAATCGTCTCAAACTAAACTGGATCGAAACCATTCGAGTTCGAATATTCAAACATTATCTTCTGATGGCTAGTGTAGGTTATAAGAAGTGATACTAACTATTAAGATGACCATAGTAATCAATAATAATAGAAGTATGCACTACGGTTACAACAAGTCCGTACTGGAGTCGGCCGGCCTAAGTACCTCCTTATCCACTCAGACAGCCTTTAAGATAGAAGCTACAGACCCTACCAGTTCAAAAGCATTGAGAGTAACCAGCCTGTAGCTCCTCCCTCAGGTGTCCAATAAGAAAGTATTATGAAAGTTAATGTAGAGTCGTTTGCGAGAAACTTTAAGATGAGATTGTTTGAAGGAGACGTCGAGAAGTAGAGAGCAGACAGAATGAAGCTGTAAAAGTATAGGCAGTAGCTACAGATGCAGGCTGAATAGCAGAGGCAGAGGAAATTAAACGAGAAGAGGTAACGGTAGGAGTACGATCGGAAACTGGATGAAGGGTTGAGGTTGGGATAGCAGAAGGATAAACAGAAATCCCCTGAAAGGAACCCGGAAAAGAATAGAGCGTCCAGTTAAAAATACATTGGAGTACCTCAAGGTGCAGCGCAACAACAGTTAACGAATATCAATCCGTATTAGCAGCTGATAGCACATCATTCCAGCTCCTTTTTCCCGAACTTGCTAAAACAACGGCAGCCTACTGAAGTTTAGAGGCCTCAGCGGCAGTTCCTGGTTGAGCATGTTTATGAAGAACAGAGGATAAACAGTATTAGATAGTTTGAACAGTCCATAATTCGGAAGATGGACATGATAAAAGAGTAAATAGGCAAAACAGAGAATAAAATGGATCCTAAGTTGGAAGTAAATAAGATAAAGTAGCTGATGAACATCAAAATACCTGTGTTCAAAGAGGCTCCCAGAAACTAGTCGATTAAGTTCTATTAGATGCCTGATCCAGGTGTAATGGCTGCTAACTAGCGAAAACGAAAGATCTCTCCAATTCATTTCAAAGATAACCCTTCAGGATAGCTTAGGCAGCTGGATGGGTACACAGAAATCAAGTATCCTGAGCAACCCCTTAGACAGATAGCCAGTTAGCAAAGAGGAGGAGGAGCCGCCCGTCGAGCTAAAGTAAAGAGCGAGAGTTCTGAAGCTGAAGTATAAGAAGAATAATACGATAAGGTAGAGATCCCCTAGCTCCCTCCCAAGAAGAGTTCCAGTCAGTCCAGATAAGTTTCCAGACACATCCCCTCCAAACCCTCCTAGTTCAAGAGGGCAGCCACCTTCTAGAACGCTAAGTTCATCCCAAAGAACTAGATAATCGACTATAAGATAGAGAACATGCTGAGCAACATAGACAATTTAATACAGCACTATTAAAATAAATGATATGTCTCATTTATCATCTGAGAAGTCATCGAATTAGTGGAATAGGCCGCTAGCTTCTTTCAAACTGCTCTTCATGAACTTTTCATGAGACAAGTCCTACTAGCTTAGGAGCTACACTGGGTTCTAGTCTTCGCTTATTGGTCCTGCAATGATTTTGCTGCCGAGGGTGGGTATGTGGTGGTGTTGTTGGGTGTTGTGCCTTTACTACTCCTTTGGGCCCTTCTAGAAGGAAAAGTTTATGCTCGAATTACTTGATTTCTTAGCGTGACCCTGAGGTTAATTCACAAACCCATCGCTAATCCAGTTAAGCAGTTTCTGAATGGCGTGGCTGGGATCGACAAGGTTCAAATGGGAGAATTAGACAGGTTCTGCATGTGTTTTAGTGGCTATGTTTCGAGACTTCTTTGCGTTTTACTTGTAAGAATCCATAATCGGCCGATAATCAACCTCATTAGCTTCTTTTATCAGGTGAAGTGATGACATAATGTCTGATTTCATCAGTTCGGAGTCACCTATTGCTTCGGTGACTCCCTCCAATTTTTTGTGAACTCCAGTCAACAGCTGAGTCTTCTGTTATAATAAGGCACCCTCCACAGCCTTTCTATGTTCCACTATATCCTGAATAATCTGATTGTAGTATTCACTCAGTGTTCTAATCTGATCATCGAAAGAGGCTTCACTTTGGGTAATAGCCCCCTAAATATCTGTCTTCTTCTGGCACAATAAATGTACTGTTGACTACAGTTACTTCAAAAACGTATTAATCTCTTGTCGACGGGGATTACTACTATCGTCTATAATAGTTGGAGCCATATTGGAAGGCCTTCCCTCAGTTTAATAATATTAGTCATAGCGAACCACCTTAAATTTCTGGCTGGCTAAAGCAACCGCACACTTTTCACAATATGGTATATCCTAATTCTAAGCCGATGTAAAGTGAGTAGCCTGCTTGTTAGGGTGATTTTGGCAGGTTAGAATCTTTTTTGATTTTGAAATCTGTGAGTTTATGCTTCCAGTCACCTGAGTTGGTAGGTTTCTCGCCGAAGAGTAGCAGCCAGCTGGTTAGGAATCGATATAGACGGAGGGTGTCTGTGGGGCTCTCCCTCTATTCTTTAGTGGAGAGATTGATGTCCTTCTGGATTGGTCTTGGTCGTATATGCTGACCCTCGAAACGTTGTTCGTATTCTTTCTTGAGGGAGTGTTGCCTACGATGGATTTGTCTGGGTTAGGAGACAAGTACTTTATCGATCCTTGAGAGGACTTTTAGTGAATACAGTGGCCGGCATATTGACCTTCTTCCTGAAAGATGAATCAGGTTTCTCACATTTACTTTCGACCATAGTTACATGGTTCATGAATAGGTTATTGGTTTTACCGAGTTCCCTCCCGAACATTAACGGACTAATTATATTTTACTTTCTTCATTTACTAACGCTCTTAAAACTAACCCAAAAACCCAGTTATTTATAATCTACTAACCCCCATAGACGGTGTTTTAGATTACATCTTGTATTATTAGTTAACAGCAGCATTGTTGAAAAATGGGCAAGCACAATGTCAAAGACTCCTCCAGCTCCGATGAGATGGAGATAGAGTAACAGCCCATAAAGAAGGTACCTAAGAGAGTGAAGAAAATAACCAAACTCACCAAGAAGTAGTAAAAGCCAGGCAGAATGGAGATAGAGGATGATACTCAGGTAAGGAAACCAGCCGCCAAGAAAACTCCTGAGTCTATTCGAAAGCTATAATAAAAGATCAAAAGCTTTAAGGAGCTCAAACAGAAACTTAGGGAGACTGACACTCACAAGCTTTCTCGTAGTCAGCGAAGACGACTATAAAAAAAGAATAAGATAATCTTTAAGAAAGTAAGAAAGCCATTAAGTTAGAAATTTTAGGATAAGTTCTCCGATAAACCGAAGTCTAGGCTCTCTCTGCAGTAGCTTAAAGACTCCCTATAAAAAATTCCTTAATAGACACAACAATAGAGGAAATATAGGACTGCTACAGTACAGTAGAAATCGAAAGCCCAGCAACAGTAAGTCGAGAGGATGAAGGCTGTGATAGATTACGCGTAGTTTCAGAAAAGCCCTCTTTCTACGATAAAGACCCACCTCCTTAATAGTCTCAAACAGAAGAGACCTCTGTGATGCGCGCTTCGATTATAATATAAACTTAGAAATGAGCCATGACCAGCTTCTTGAAATCGTTCGCAAAATAGTCAGCGAGCAGACCTCCGAAGAGGGAATATCGCCTAGTGTCTACGCCTAGATTATCGGACGCTGCAAAAAGCAATATATCAGTATTCTGCCTAATAATCTTGGCCGGTGGAATGACACTGTACAAAGTAAAATTATGCTTAACTAGATTAACAACCTATTGAACGACGCTCACAAGAGTTCGATAGGAGCCTCATCCAGCAGCTTGTCCGGCAGCTGTCAATAGTAATTCAGCTATTGGTACAAGTCTGTGTGTTTTCAGCTGACAATGACGTGAGGATAAAGAGTTATGAGCTGCTAGAGCGGCTTCGGAGTCTCGTGCAGAGGGATGTAGAACATACCGAAACCTCACTTCTTCGGAGAGGCCAGAGTGGTTTAGTAAAGGCGAAGGTATGCTTCAACCACTTTTTGGGTTCTAGAAACAAAAAGTAACCCATTATTATGGAATTACCTCCTCAAATCAGTATCTATCAGGACCCTCTTCTTTCCCTATGTTTTCATCGTGTAGCCCACCGATAGATTTTCAAACCCATATCCACAGAGTCTGTCGAAAGTGACGTGCAAATGCTTTAAAGCTATGCTCCTTTTTTTAATCCACTCTATCTTCCTATTATATCAGATCCTATCGATTACAACCCTAAAAGCAAATTCTCAAAGGCTGATGATAGGCTGCTGCTCATCGGCATTCTGCGCTTTTCGCATAAGTAAACTAATACTGTAATTTAGGCAGACTGCTCAAATCAGACAGCTGTATTTTCCTAACCGCACATAAGCTCAGATTAGAAATAGAATTAAGAATCTATCGGCTAAAACCTTTAAAAATCCTATTCAATAGGCTCGATAACAATAGTTCCTAGCATTAACAGAGGAGTAATTGAAGAAGTTAGCCTGGGGACTGGCTAAATTTGGTCCTCGCTTCCATGTAATATCCAAATATTTGTCTATTAGATCTCCTCGCTTTTTAGAAGGAGAATATGCAGGGTGCCAAAAACTCAAAAAGAAAAGAGAACGTTAGAATATATCATAGGCTCAAAACCTAAGACAACGGCTTTAGCAACTAGGAAAGGTTTAAGAGCTTGAACCTGTTTAGCCATAATAGCCCAAGAAATTTGAGCCCGAGAGTTATTTTCTAGATGGAGGTAAATAACATAGTGATGAATCAGAAAAATGGTAGGAGGGTTGGGTGGACAGCCAAGGGCAAAGATATAAACTAATCGATAATGTTACATTTTAGTACGATGAAATAGTATGATGGTTAAGTGGAATAAAAAATAATAGATCAGATGGGTTTTAAGATTTATTAGGGTGATTATTGTCTAGTCAATAGAAACTATAATAAAATAGACTAATTGTTACGAAAGAATGTATTACAATCAAAATGTTGTCAGTAATAAAAAGGTGAACAAACCTTAATAATACCGTATGTTAATTGTGTTAACTTCTCAATTCAAATTTTTACACATCATGTCAATATTTTTTAAGATCAATTATCTCAATCGTTGCTATCAAATCTTAAGATCAAAAAACAATTATTAAACTCTATATATAAACTAAAACTCAGCTCAGCAGTTGCGTAGGTGTTGGACTATATACTTCCGCAACCGCTGTGCCTCCTACAAGTCGCCGCTGCCGGCCTCCTCTTTCGCGAACTCGAACTGACTACGCGTTTGTTCTACATCGAAACTTCAGTACTCGTCTTTAGACACCTCTTTAGGATCAGCTGCTGCAGGTAGCTCTCCATCTGCACTTGTGGCTCTACTGTCGACGGCGCCACCACTGTCGATTGCGACTTCCGCAGTTCTAGCTCTGGCAACGGCTGCTCCTATTCTTGGTGCTTGTGGTCTTGAGGGTCGAACTCCGAGTAGCTCTTGAGCTCCTCGTAGGGGTCTCTGCCGCTGTACTCCTCCAGCTCAGGGTTGGGCTTGGAGCTGCCCTGTCCCTCGACGAACTCGGCAAGAATCTCCTCGATGGAGGGGAACTCGCAGTCCTTGCTGGGGGCCTTTACCATCTCCTTCCTGATCTATTCGGCGTTAGTTATGATCACCTTTTCGGCCATCTTCTGCTGGGTCTCGAACAGCTCCTTGGAGGGCTTGCTGTCCTTCTCGTCGACCTCGTTCTCCTTGTCGAGACAGTGCAGGAAGTAGCAGTCGGGGAGGTTGGGACACTCAGTCTTTTTGAGGAAGTAGGTGCAGTACTTTGTGGTGCCGTAAGAGGCCTTGACCAGTTGACCGTCGCAGACTAGGTTGTTGAGCCCCAGGATCGCCAGCGCAGCCTCGTTGTCCTTCTGGAAGCTGATGTACACCGAGAACGAGGGGCCCTTCTGGCTCTTTCCGGTAAAGCCGTTCTTGTTCACGGAGATCTTGTCGATCTTCCCGTACTGTCCCAGGTAGCACTGCTTCTTCAGCACGTCTGGGTGCGCCAGTTCTGTCGGCAGACCGATGCAGTAGACCAGGTTCTTCTGGAGCACCCGCACTCTGAACTTGTCGATCTTCTTCGGACTCTTGGGGTCGTCGTGTTCGTCTACGGATAACTGGGAGTCGACACAAAGGGGAAAGAAATCCAAGGGACGTACCTGCAGTGCTCGACCGGCGAGATCTGTTTCGGGGGAGAGTCTTTTCGCACATTATTATTGCATTATAGATAAAGCAGACTGGGTGTTTACTTGCAAAAAGGACCATACGTTGGCTGGGTCGAGTGGCCGTTGGAACTGCGCCTCTCTGCAAGAAAACAGGCGGATGCAAGGCTCTGGACCACAGACACCGATCAGTGGGGTATTCAGCCTCCAAGAACAGGACAACAGACTCCGTAGTTTATGAACTTAAATTTCCATTATGAGTGCGCTGCCTGCAGTAGCCTACCCGCCTCTCGACAGGAGGTTCTCCTCGCAGTTACCTCGCGTTCAGGCCTTGGAGACTGTGGAAGTGCAGCCCAGACTCGAGACTCCCATGCGGACCACTCTGATGAAATAGGTCTCAGTCAACGACCTGGTGTACCGGAAGCAGATTACCTCGTTGTCGATCATGCCCGGAGGAGAGGCGCCGGCGTCGATACTGAAGACTGCAAAGAGTCTGCGGAGCATGCGAGGAGAGGAGCGGAAGGTGCAGATCAACCTGCAGAAGAATGAGTAGGTGACGGTCGAGAACTGGAAAAATGTCAATCGCAATAACACCTTTCAACAGGGCTCCTCCTCGTCGTGTTGCTGCCTCATTTGATTGTCTACTAGCCTAGTTGTATTCGCATTTCTGAAATTAGTAACTTATGGGTACATCATCCAAAGACTACAAATTCTTTAATCCCAGTTGGTATTTCTAATTGGTTAGGGTTGAGTCAGACTAGTGTAGCACATACTACAGTTTTCTATATTATTGTATATAGCGCATGGAAGCAGAAAATCAAGATATTTCCTTAAAAGCATAAGCCGAATGGAAGTTGTTGAGCCGCATAGAATAGTAACACATACCATAACACAGCTTACGAGCCAAGCCTAACCACACAACAAAGCTGCTAAAGAAATAAGCCAACCAAATATTGACTCAGTATGAGAGCTGTACTGATCTAGCAAAGTTTCGAGAGCATTGCAGGGAACTTCGCTAGCTCTGCAGCAATTTGCTTGAAGGTTTGCCCCGTTAATAGTATAGATGCATGCGAGTAACTTCGGCAAATCGAACTCAATAATATGGCTGAAAAGTTCGAAGCTGTCTTTGAGGCACAAGATGCAGTCATGAGTGTTCTGCAGTCTAAGAGTAATATCCAGATGTAATCTGCTACCAAAGTGTGCTCAATTAAGGCACCAGTTGAGAAGCATCGGATGGTTTGTAATATCTGTAGAATGCATTTTGATTACCAGAGGTTGGAAGTGATAAAGGCGGCACTCTAACAGAAGAAAGGACTTAGAATTCATTAGAAGGCTGAAGCTTTCGATTATAATAGTGAAATAGTGCCTAACCTTTAAGACGAATAGGAAGATCTCGCCTAGTTGTTCGGCAGGTACCTCAGTAGAAAGAGTGAGGTGCTTAATGCAAAGATTAGCAACATAGATGTTGTTTTGAGGGAGGTACTCAGCAATATGGAAGGGAGCACTAAAATAGAAGAAAAATACAAGACGTTCTCCCAGGACTAGTTAGTGCTACTTATCAAAAACAGCACCAAGCTGGTAGACAATATATGCACTGATATGGACAACCACTTTAAAAATCAGGTACAGGGCAAAATGACCAATGTAGTGACTTAGATGTGTCAGAAGTACCACTCGATACTGGTAAAGAATTACAAATAGTCGCTAGTAAGCACATAAATTCAGACAGTTTAGACGAGGAATGGTTTATCCATCCGAACCTACGAGATGAAGATTGAAGTACTGAAGAAGTAGCTGGTGGAGAAGTCTCTATAAAACTAGAGCCTAATAATGGAGAATATAGAGCTTAAGGAGGGACTCTAGCAGACAAAGATTGAGAATAATAATTTTAAGGCTCAGCTGGAGTCCAACCAAGCATCGATTATCAATATGGATGTGGAGATAGCATAGAGGAACAATAAGATATTTGAGCTGGAGGTTGTTCTTAGCAACTTGGAGAAGAAGTTTAAAAAGAGTAGGGGGGAGTTGCCCGAAGGAACTGATAAAACTGCTGATAAGGATCCAAGTAGAGTGCTTTTATCCAAAAGAGGGGCCAAACCATAGGACACTAAACGCTCACAGAAGAAGGTTGACCAGAGTTATCAGTATCAGGATGAGAAACCGGGATCTGGTGGGTAGGAATCTTCAAGGAAGGAACTATTGTCGTCTTCTGGGAAAGAACTTTTATAAATGGAGTCCAGGATACAGTCTAATATCAAAATCTAGGCGATCTAGTAGAACTAGCAATAGCTGAACTCTACCAACAAGTTGCAGGGAGAGCGTGGTCATCGCTTATCGAAGAGGTAAACTGATTTTGAGAACCAAAAGTCGAGTAAATTCTCTAAACAGCCTTCAAACCGGCCGAAATTGCCCAGATAGTCGATTATTAGAATTAAACAGTCATCATCTGCTCAAGTGGCCATAAAGTAACCGATGAGTTAGTACAATCCACATCCTTAAAATGTTAATAAGCAGCATAGATAAAAGACATCGAAGCCTACCAGCAGAAACAATTCCGAAAAAACTTCACGGAACCATACTTCCCGGAACACAACGCCTGTTCCATCAAATAGATAAATTTCAGAGATATCTAGAATAAATAATTAGAGGAAAGAAATGGCTTTTAAGAGGGCCAAACCTAAACCCACTAATCTAAAGATTACACAGACGCTCGATTTGAATGTGTTTCCTACTTGTGGGTTTACGAGTAGTTAGAATATTGAGAGGTCACTCAACCCATCCAATACAGTTAACAGACTCAATATGACTGATATGTACCTTAACAGTCCTTCCCAAGCTAACTCGAACTGCTAGGAAGGTTCTCCTCGCCTTAATTTGAAATCTCATGCATCGTTCATAAAGCATTTGAAACACTCCAAAAAGTAAAAGAAGGAACAAATTCGAACTTCTAATAACTAACGCCTTGAACGAACAAGAGACCTTATCCAAATTACAGGATACCAGTCGCAAAATAATTACAAAACTCAACTCTAAAGGGAAATTGGGCTGCATTCTACTACCATGGTGCATCCCACCCCGAAAGAACTTGAAAGCCCTCACAGATTATCGGCACACTAGCCCAGTTAGGCAAGTGAGAATACCTAAGCCTTCAAAGTACTAGCAGAAACTAGGTCGAGAGATAGTGAATCGAGGGGAGCCAGAATGTTTGAGATTATGGATGAAATACTTAAAAATGCTCCTGTGACCAACCACTCCAAACGATTTAATGCTCCCAGACTTTCCAGTAATGTTACTGGATCAAGGTACGCCGATATCTAAAGCATTAAGGTTCAGCAGCAAAGACTCTCTCATCTGAAACCGCACTGGTAAAATGCAGTCGTACAGAATAGAAAAATAGCTGCTAAGGAAAATATAAAGAATCATGTAACTAAACCCAAAATGAACGCAGTTTTAAGAGAAGACTATGGTATCCAGGATCTTTAGCTGTTTACTGGCGTATCGGAAGCATATAAGTATGAGGAGTGGTTCAATAACAAAGCCAACTCCAGGAAAGGGTAGATTCCCGAATGCACCAATCAGGCAGTTCATCACATATTTAACTTTCTGGAAAGACTGAAGAAGTATAATCCAGGGCTACACAAAAACACAGTCAACTTTCTAAGCTTTCCTTACGAAATCTGTGTTAATAAGATGTTCATGGAAAGTTGTCGAACGTTTACTATCAATGATCTGGACGATGTTATGAGCAAAATCATGTATCTCCACAGAAAATGCAAACAAGATAATAGGCCGTACTGTAAGCACATGTAGGATTTTCTGAAGAAAATTGGGTACTCGGAGAAAAGAGGATCGATCATAGCCACCTTTCCCATCCTGTCAACATCTGATAAATGATACCATTATATTATCATACCATCATTGTTCGTTGTATATCTCCAACGATTTTATTAGGGCGTCCAGGTTCACCTGTGCTATTTTCAACTGTCTCTCGTCAACACCAAACCTACAGAGACTTCTGATCTGTTTCAGACTCTCCTCAATAGTATGGATGAGCTATCCTGTGTTGAGGTTGTTGATGGAGAGAGTAAGTGGGATGTAGCTTTTGAGCTCGCCGAAAAATTGAATAGGACCTGGGTTCTCGTAGTGATCAATGAGAATCCAGTTCTTGCGGGATTCTACCAGTTTGGCGTAAGATTTGCTTTTTAAGTGTACTTTTCGTAAGGGGATACCAACAACACTTGTGCTACCTACATAATACACCTGTTACTGTGAGGTTTAAACTAGAGCATCTGAACGAGAGGGATGGCTCCTGGAGACCACTCACTGATTGCAGAGCTCACTCCCTTTACGGTTGGACAGTATCCTGTAAGATCATTTTAAATTAGAATTTTAGCTATCTTTCCATAAGTTTCAGAAAGGTTCTGATCAAACTCATTGGGGATAGCGCATCTACCTTGGTATCCGAAGAAGTGGCATACAGCCGAGAATGATCCTTCATTATAAATAGTGTACCTTTGTACTTGGTCTAGCTCTTAAGCTTCTTTAGACTCCGGCCCACCATCTATGCGAGCATCTTTTAGGTCTAGATCTGTGAAAAAGCTAAGGCATTAGTGATATCCTTAGATCTGAGCTGTTTCTGGATGAAATCAGGGAGTGATTCATATTTGCTTCTGGACCATGGTGAAAGCTTTGCTAGTATCTAGGCCTGATTGTCCGACTTGATATCGTCCATCTCCTTTACGATTCGCTTTATCGATGGGAGCACGTTGATTAGTCCTTCAGGAATTATAATACACCCGAATCCAAGCCCTTTAGCTTATCTCTACAATATCACTCGTACACATTCTGCAACAACCTACTCAATATCCCATCCAAAGGCTTCAACTTCCTCACTCAGGAGTACCAAGTTAGGATGGGTAGCCAACGCACACTCTAGTGCCAAATTAGAAGGGTCTCTTCCCATCAGCCGGATGAAGTACCAGTATTTGGTGTTGGAAGATGCATCTGTCATCAAATTGGCGATGAGGGTTGAGTACAGATGAGAGCTGCTTGAGAATCCCACCGATGTTTAGAGTTGCCTATGATAGACAGTGTTATCGATGGAGGCAGGTAGCCCCACAACCTTGGTCTTGCAGTTCTTAACAAGAAAGTACTCTGCCAGGTTAAGAGCATCATTGAGGGTGTGAGTAGCACCAACCAGAATAAGCCCATCTAGATCGAGGTTAGTGCAAACCTACAGTGTCTTTGATTTTTAATCGGCTGATCTCAACTTATCGGATGATCTTCCCAAGAAGTGGAAACCACTCTGGTTGTAGTAGAATTCGAAGTTTTATGGGGTGATCACGATATGTTATGATCTGAATAGCCCCTTAGTTCCATCAATAAACCCTATCACAGTACAATCATTGTCTCTAAGTAGAGCAGAGATTATGTTATGCCCACCTGGTGTCTGCCTTCCATTGAAACATACGCCTATCCTAGTCTTTTTCGAAGCAGTACCAGCAGAAGACTCCTTAAATTACACATACCTATTGCTAATCTTACTCACAAGCTCAGCGTTTTATTTAACGAATTTAGATACCTAAGCGTTATTGAGTCTCAGAGGTTCACTGAAGAGCAACTGGAAATTTTTCCTGAGAATGGGTGGAATGTCAGGAACTCTTTTGACGAGGTGGTAGGTTAGTGGGTTCATATTGTACCCATAGATCTTGGCGTAGGGGGAAGGTTAGGAATAGCTCTTCTCTACCTTAAAGTACAACTGCTAGATTGTTGGGGTAACTGCTAGGAACGGATAGACAGTCGGGAATTAGAACTGGATGGGTCCCACACTGTTGAAGAAGTCATCTTTTGCCCATTTAGGACGTTCCTATTTGAACATTGCGAATAATGGTCCATTAAGATCAACTAAAGCTTTAGTTATTACTGGTACTTTCTTTCCCTTCCTTACTTCTAAATCCATCATAGTGATCAGAGGGTAGCCTCCAGCCAACCATCCCTCAGGCTCGTTATTTAGATTCCTGATACAGCTCATAAGTCCTGTATGCCCAGTTTCAATGATAGCCCCAGCATTAACACCCAGAGAATAGCAGTAGTCACAGTCGAAATTGGTAGGGAATGCACATCTACCCTCATAGCCAAAATAGTTGGACATAGGCGAGAAGCTTCCCTTATATTCAGCATTGTTTTTGAGTCCTTCATCAACTAACTCAATAATAAGTTTCTCGGTCTAGATCTTTGCCACCTGCACATTACCGTGAGGATCTCTATCGAGTAATAGTTGCTATGAAATGTTCTTAGGTAGGAACTGAAGAAGCTTTTGAGACTATTAGGTTAGGCTGGAATGGACTAGTTTGAATAGTTCCTAACCATCGGGATTCTTCCCTACTTCCAGTTTAGCCATAACGGTGTTTATCTATTTTATTAGTATGTTCATCTATTGGATGAACTAGATTAGGCCTTAGGGTACGAGGATGACTCCGTAGTCTTTACCGTTTTTGGCTCTCTAGACGATTATTCCTACGAGTTACTACACTAGTTGTTTTAGGGTGGATTTATTGGCGGATACTTCCTATCCAATAAAGGTGTAAGTTGGTCTGGTCAGAAGTGCACATTCTAGAGCGATATGTGAAGCAGACCTTCCCATCAACCTAATAAAATGGTAATACTTCTGGGAGGATAAAGTGTCTATCATCACAGAACCAATACACTCTGCGTAGGTTTTACAGGCAGTATCAAATCCGAAACTTACCTAAACAAATTAGTTCTTGAGGTCTCCATCAATAGTTTTGGGACAACCAACAACTTTAATATTTGATCCATTGGCTGCGAAATATTCAGCTAGAAGGGCAGCATTAGTATTGGAATCATCCCCACCAATAATCACTATTCCATCCAGCTTCAAGCTTTCACAGTATTTGAGGGACTTCTAGAATTGTTCTGCAGTTTATATTTTGTGCCTTCCGCTGCATATCATATCGAAACCACCTCTGTTCTTAAAGTAGCTAACGTGGGTGTCTGTAACCTCGATGTATTTCCCTGAGTATATTCCATGAGGGCCATTCAGAAATCCAAAAAGTTGGGAATTCGGGTGACGCCTTTTGATGTACTAATAGATACCCACGATAACATTGTGCCCACCAGCTGCCTGACCTCCAGATAGCACGCAACCCACTCTCAATGGGTTTATGATCTCACTGTTAGTTCCCTCAGCTTCCTGGAAGGTGACACTATGGATACCCTTGGCAGTCAGCGTGGGGAAGATCTATTGAATGGAGTCAAGGCAGGGAGCAGGGGCAGCCACCGAAGTGAGGTTAGTTTTATGGAGTATCTTGGGCACTCTAGGCTGGTATTTCTCTCTGTAAATATGAAAGCGAGACTTGGAGTTGAGAAGATATTCCTGCATATTTATTGCGTAATATTTAACACAATCCAACATACATACTACTTATCACTTGGCTTTGGCTTGGTTTTTTACGGAGTTTATCTTCTTTGCTACTACTTCGGGGTCGGCTAAGTAGTAATGTTTGGTGGGTTTGAGGTTCTCGTCGAACTCGTAAACTAAGGGGATTGCTGTTGGGATATCCAACTAGGTAATATCTGGGTAATTCAGGATTTACCTTTGTCGGAGATGTTGTCGAGGAACTTCACGATGCTTCTGATTGAGTTACCGTGGGCCACTATTATGAGGCTTTTACCTGATTTTATTTGTTGGGTTATTTCACCATTCCATAACGGCATCACTCGTGCAATCGTCTCTTTGAGGCTCTGTATGGGTTGAGGGGTACCTAGGTTGCAGGTAGCAGTTTGCGGTCGATACCGTTGTATCTGATATCGTGGCATGGATGTCTAGTATCGGAGGCTTCTAAGGGTGGAGGAGGAACATCAAAGCTTCTTCTCCAGATCTTAACCTTCTATTATCCATGTTTCTGTGTGGTTTCGCTTTTGTTGAGGCCTTGTAGTCCTCCATAGTGTCTCTCGTTCAATCTCCAATCCTTAATCATTGGAATGTAGAGACAGTCTAACTCCTCAGCCATATAATTGAAGGTTTGGATAGCTCTCGACAGTACTGAAGTGTAAGCGACATCGAACTTATACTTCTTCTATTTGAAGGTCTTGCCTGATTCCCTAGCCTACTTAACTCCTTCTGGTGAGAGTCGAACATCGGTCCATCCAGTAAACCGATTCTATTTGTTCCATGCGCTCTAACCGTGACGAAGAAACACCACCCTGTATTTCTGGAATCAACCAATTTGTACTGAGAATTGGAAAAGAGTCTTCGTTGCTCGCAACATAGGTTTCAAGAGAATATAAATTAATATACATAGTCAGTGAGTTAATGCAACGGGGCGCTTTCGGCCTTGGTTTTTTACCTCCTCAGCCTTCCTTCTTAATTATTCGGAATCGCCCAAGTAACTAAACCTCAATAGCTTTCCATTTTAGTCAAACTAGTAAACGAGGGGAATCGCCGTAGGTATATCCACTTCGGTAATGTCTGAATATTTATATGGTTTACCTTTGTCAGTCATCTTCCTTAACATCTTTATAATTCCGCGGATAGTATTGCCGTGGCCAACCAATATTACATTTTTGCCCTTTTTTATGTCCCCCATAATATCTTTCTACAGGGTGGGCCTTACTCTTTCAATTTAGTCCTTCAAACTCTGAAGTAAATTATAATAGTACCTCTGTCAGCGGCAATAACATTGGATCAATGTCTTTATATCTCGGGTCTAATCTCGGATTTCTTGGGTCATTTTCAGCAAGGGCAGGAGGAGCTATATCGTAGCTTCTCCTCCATATTCGGACCTGTTCCTATCCGTATTGGTCAACCACTTCGGTTCGATTCAGACCCTAATTTAACTATTACTCGTACCTGTAGAGCACCGTAGTGCTTCTCGTTGAGTCGCCAGTCTTTCTTGTGGGGAATCCAAAGACTGTCAAGCTGTTAGGCGATGACATTTAAAGTTTGAATCGTTCGAGACATCATTGAAGTATAGGCAACCTGAGGGAAGAAATTGGCTTATTTAAGGAGCTGGCCTGCCTTAACTGCTTCTTGAATGCCTAAATAACAAGAGATTGATACCTTACTAAGAGAGTTTAACGTCAGTCCATCCAGCCCACCTATTCAGATTGTTCCAAACGCTGGCCCCATGACGTAGCATGACTAGCTGCCGTTTGGACTCCTTCTTAAAGCCGGGAGAGACAGATCCAAAGAACTATATGATATGTCTTGAGGGGATCATTTGAATAAAAGTTAATCTGATAGACGTCATCTAACAATCGTCGATATAAATAAACCATATAGTTTAAATTCACTAGCCAGTAATATCATTTGTTTAGTTGGGCGCCCTTTGAGTTTGGCTAGTATGTAGCGAACTAGCGCACTCTGGTCTTGATTGTCAGGTGCTTGATTCCTCCCTAGTGACTGGACTCCTACTAGCTTCCAACATCTTACAGCTACATATCAGCTGATCCCTCCTACTCAGACTCCATCTCGGAAACTCCATAGTCTTAGTCGTTCATGTAGAATTTTTCTAATATCCAACTATAGCTCGCTTTTTCATTCTATTCGATCTAGAACGATATTGTCTGTGTAGCACTGTCCACTTCATCGCACCACTCTATCTTGATGCAGATTCTAGCCTTGGAGTCTCTAGGCAAGGACCCTTTGAGATACTCCAGTTTCTCTACTTTATGCTGAGTGATCACTCCAGTAGCAGAGGTGAGAGTGATGTCGACACTCAGCATTTTGATGTACCTGGAGGTCATCATGTTCTAGCTTCCGAAGAAAAGACACCAGTCCCTTTAGTTGTTGCTCTAGGGTATTTAGCTTTTGAACTCAAGCCATACAGAAAATTCGTGATTTTTCATCGTCATAGTCGATTTCCACTGGTTGTAAGCCTATTTCCGCTTGAGGGCATCTTCCGGGAATAGTTGGAAGATCTCTTTGTCTAAATAACCGAGGTGCTCAAACTCTGAGAAATTACCACGACAGAGAGGACACCTGAAGAGGTTCTTGCCAGAAAAGAGGCATTCCATGAGGCATGGGTGACAAAACACATGACCACACTGAATTGACTTTAGAGGAAGGATAAGTAGATCTAGACACACTCCGCACTCATAGTTGGGTTTATTTGTAGTATTTCCTGACATTTTAAGCTACAAATGAATTGATTATAAACCAGTATGAGTGAGAAAGTATTTATAGGCTAAATTATGCTTCTAGTTTTGGGAACTGTAATACAAACTTTGGGGGAAATAGACCATCATAAATGGCATAAGCCTGAGCAAACGATCAGCTGGCGACGTCAGTATCATTGATCTATTCCTCAGTAGTGTGATCACCGAAGAATATCTACTCTTCGACCGATATTACCTCTTGGTAGAGTTTCAGATGTGACAGATATCTCAGATCTCCTGAATAATCCATAATTATTCCATTTTCTTTTAGTGATGAGGAGCATTGGTAGGAGGCTGCCTTCTACTGGATGTTATAGAGGGCTAAGGGCGTAAGTTGTGATTAACGGGGTTTAGTTGCGTACCCGAGGTAGTATTAAACGTATTGATCATACACGATAATATCGAGGTTGATACCCTACACTAACGGTCCAATCAAAATGCCCTTTTGCGCGAGAAAGTTGTGGAGAGCCTTTTCCTTGACCACCTCAAGTATTTTGGCTTATCTGTCAATAACATCCTGAAGATCAGTTCTAACTATGATTAGCTTCAAATTTTGAGATGAATAGAAGTTTCTCTAATCAGATTTCGCCATAGCTATGGTAAAGTTGGGGGGTTTATTTCGATATTTGAGATAGATGAAACCTAACTGGTGGGCTATCACAACGCTGTATACAGACCGATCTCTGGACTTATCCACCTTCATGATCCTTACTTACATGTCTTTGGGGCAACATTTAGCCAAATCTTTGTTTTCTGGCCCAAAACACTGTCTTTACGAGGATTATTTTCTAATCATTTAATATGATAGGTTAAACTATAATCGAATCTGCAATAAAGTTCACTATTCAATCAACTGGGCTCCTGTTCCTTGTCTAAATTTATTTTAGAGTAGGCCGTTAGGTTGGCAGTCGAACCCACTCTAGTACGGACTTAAAGTTAGCCATCCCCCATCCAAGTCTCCATACTCCATGTAAGGGTATAGTTGGAAGGCTTGAGAACAGCCCAAATGAGAGCTTATCATACTACCAACCCATAACTATTTTTTGTGTTTTTTGGCCTCTTTGATAGCTTTAATTGCATTCAGCAATCCTCCAGTCTTTTATATTTTGATGTTGACTGCGTCTGCTACGTTGGAAATACGTTAGACATCCTGATAAGTTGCAAATGACTCATCTGCAAGTATTTTTATTCCTAAAGCATTGTAAGCTTTTCGAACTTCCATCCAGGGTCCCTATTCAAAATGCACTGGAAAAGGCTGTTAAATATACATAATTTTGTGAGAAATGTTAAGGTTTCGGATGATTTCAAGCATTTTTAAGGAGTTTTCGGGACTCCAAGAGGCATTTGCGTCAAGCACCCAAACCAATCCTATTTATTTGCTTCTAAACATCTACAATATCTTCTCACTCAGTTAGATATTGTTGTCTAGTTTTATCTTTATGTAGGGAGACTTAGCCACTCCCTCCTGAGCTTATTCTAACATCTTGTCTAGGTTTTCGTTCAGACAAACAGTGAAGAATGTTTTGAGTGCAGAAGGCGATTTTTTCTTCATCATACATTAGTTGAGGGAAAGCTTTAGAAGTTTGGCCCATAGGTCTATGGCAGCGAACTATACTGCTGAGACTCCTGCCCTAAAATGGGGCTCTGCAATAGTGTGAATCACCTTCAAAACATCTAAAAGTTGCTGATGCTTGAGGTCAGTATCTTTGGAGAACACCTCGAACTCTTCCCCTAGTGGATTGTCCAAACTCTCAACATTCGCACTAGCTAGTTTAGCCTAGAGGGTTTTCATAAACGCTTTGCAATCTTCGACATCAGCCAAATAGCATCCTGGCTTTTTAGGCGGTAGCCCTGCTTCAGCGACACCTACAGTTTATTTAAGCTGGACAAACACCCTAAAGTTGTTTCTCTACGTTGTAAAAGTATGGGCTGTTCGGAAGCCGTTTCTGATTTTAAGATTGAGGAGTCCATAGCTGAATTTGAGATCTTTGTATTCGAACTAATCCATAATCTTAATAAATTAAAACCAAGTCAGCTAGTGCTTCGATAACAACCCAGGAGCAGACAAATAGCCCATAGATTTGCATGATAATACATATTTTACATAAGATTAGAGTATGAGTATAATAACTAACTGACATAAATGAATTTGACTTTTAGTTAGGAGTTCACCTTCAGAAGAGCGCCACTACACAAGGGTAAACCATCCACAGACAGAAACCCTACCACTTAGTAACGCAGAGACAGGAAGAGCCTGGCTAGGAAGCAATCGAGAGTATTTGAAATGTTAGTGGAGAAGTCAGCGAAGAGGCAGCCTAAACATCTCAGAATTAGCTGCATGATTTGAGTTTATACTGCCTAATATCTATTGCGTCAATAGGAATCGTACTTACATAAGGCTAAAGTAAAGCTGAGATAAGACAATGTAATATGTGATATGAATTGCCCTTACATTATCAGAGTTTTTAAGAAGCTTCTCTCCGCTTGTTTTTACCCGATTTCTTTGCCTCTATCACGAATTTGTTCTCTGTCCTTTTATCAATAGGCACGTATTCTCTCTTTCCATAGCCTTTGTAGTTTTGTCGAGGTCTATAGATATTGTTCTCCTTATCCTTCAGATACTCAACCCAGTGGGCAACCCATCCTGCTACTCTAGGAATAGTAAAGAGCACTGGGAACATGTCAGTGGGGAAGCCCATCGCTTTGTAAATGAGTCCTGAATAGAAATCGACGTTAGGGTAAAGTTTCCTTGTGACGCTGAATTAACATACTATTACAAGTATTCGTCTTCGAGGGCGATCTTTTCAAGTTCGAGAGCTATTTCGATAAGAGGCTCCCTACCGCAAATTTCAAAGACCTAAAAGGCAATCTTCTTGACAATTTTGGCTCTTGGATCATAATTTTTGTAAACTCTATGGCCAAACCCAAACAGTACTCTCTTCTTTTGCTTAACTTCAAGAATAAATTTATGCACATTGTCCTTTGAACCAATAGCTTCCAACATTCTGATGACAGCTTCGTTGGCACCTCCGTGCTTAGGCCCGTACAAAGCTCCTGCAGCCATAGCAATAGCTGTGTAAACATCCACTCCAGAACTAGACATGTGTCTTACAAAGGCCGTCGAACAGTTCATCTCATGCTCAGCGTGCAAAATAAACAATACTTCCAGTGCTTTGACTAGTTTAGGATGGGGTTTATAGTTAGGCTAGTTTAGCTTATCCAGCATGTAAAGGAAGTTCTCTACATACGATAGCTGATCGGAAGGTTGGTTGTAACCTCGTCCAATTCTGTGTCTGTATGAGTTAGCAGCTATGGTAGGAGCCAACCCAATCAGCCTGTAAATTTGTTTGTTTCTTAAACCGATATCTTTGTACACACTTTATCCAGCTAGGGCTGGATTGGCTTCAGGATGGAGAGTGGAGAAAGCAGATATGGTTGAGATGAGTATTCCCATCGGATGGGCATCGTATCTAAATGATTTCATCATTTCGGATACGTCCGAGTGAAGAATAGTATGTTTCATGACCTTCTCAGTAAAGAACTCCAGTTGTGGTTGGGTAGGCAGTTCGCCGTTAATCAACAGAAAAGCCACCTCAAGGAAATTAGACTTTTAAGCAAGTACTTAAATTGGATAGCCTCTGTACTCTAGGATGCCCTTGTCGCCATCAATATAGCTGATCAACGAAGTAGAGCAGATGGTGTTCGTGTATCCTGGGTCGTAGACTCTGAGAGGATTTCCCTATGCATCCTTGACCTTAAGAATGTCCTTAGCATCAAAGAAATCGCATTCCCTTGATGTTTTAGTCGGTATCTCGTACTTTTTGCCTTCATCCAATCATTTCTTACCTGTTCTATTATCAGTAATCTCCAAAGAAGACTGACCCTTGGTTTGGCAGAGCTGCAGGTTGAGTCTCTCCAGGCGATCCATTGCAAATGACGTAATTAATATTAATTGCGGTAAGTAAGTTATTCCAACACTATCAATACTGCAGCTAGAAATTCAGGCACTTCACTTCCGAGTGGGTTCTCCAACATTTCAATCTGCAAACTCTTTCCCCACATCTAGTGCAGCTTGACTTCGATAGGTTTCCGCAGATTGAACAGTACTTTCTGGGCGGATATTTGCTGGGACGAGTGCGTATGGTCACGAAGTTTGGTCCCGGCTTATCGTAGAGAGCTAAATTAATAGTGCGCCCATACCTTATTCTTTAATTACTTTCATGAGGTTGAAGTTTTTTCGCATGTCAGACTCCTTCTTGATCTTTTTTAGGATCCTCTTCTGGATCTTCTCTTTCCTGCTGGCTGGTTTGCCCTCCCCGTCTACTTTGAAATCATCGCTATCATTATCCTCAGCCAATCTGTTAGGTTCCTCGTAGTAGTCAGACTCCAGATAGTTGAGCTTGTCAGCTATGATGGACTTCCTCTTGTCCTCATCGACCTTCTTGAGGTTGGAGCTAAATCTCTTGATTCTGTTAGCTAGCCGTGTTTTGCCTTCAAGTCCCATAATTAATATATTCTAATGGAGGCAACTGAAATAGTACATCGTATGAGGAAGGACCTCTACTGTTGCTATAGGCATTTTAAGGAGGGAAGAGATAAAAACTAGCAAACGCACTGTTATGGGCATGTGGTCAAAGGGTTGATACTCCCATAGGCGACAGTTGGTCCTGAATTGAAAAGAAAGATCTCGTAGAATAAACTTCGCAAGCAATTAGCTAAGTAACAGGCTAGCCCGTAGACCCTATAAGTACAGGGTAGAGCAGTAGAACTGAAGAAGTAAGTTATGAAGTAACTAAGTTTCGGTTATAACATCGAGTCGAGAGACGGCGTTCGGCATAGTTTACCCTCCCACTTAACCAATCCTATAGTGTACTGCGATAAGGTTTACAAAAAGGGTTAGGCTCCCAAACCCAGAGTTACTGCAGACTCAATGTTTTTAGTTTCAGCATAGAACACCTGTAGAAAACACCTAAAATACGATATCTAGTTGGAAGAGCAACTAAAAAAGATGTCGAAAGAGTAACGAAAGTAGTTCTTTGCTCGAGCATTCGTAAGAATATTGCTATTTAGAACCTCACCTAGAATATGTACTATTTTTATAGTAACATCCAGAAATGCCTGGAGTAAAAGCTGTATAAAGATCTCATTCCCTGCGATGGAGATCCCACACTGCAGCAGTTATTCTAAAAGTACTGTCAGATAAAGAACATTAATCTTACTAAGAGACATTAGTTTATGATGGTAGACGAAAAGTAGTTCAAAGATTTTGTCAAGTCTATGGGACTACCAAAGAGGTTCCATAGCCTTATTGACGAGTTCTGGGAGCTAGTATTCAGAGAGAAGATCTTCTAGAACTACCAGATTCCTGTAAGCGAATCTAAGCTAACCCTCAGCAAACGAAATTCGAAAGTAATATCGATGAAGGCATTCTTCTACAACTTTAGGAAGTTCTTTACTGATAGAAACAAGTTTACTTTTAGGTTCAGTCCTACCATGGCCAAACAGAGGAATGTTGACCTTAGGTACGAACTGCACCCATGGAAGGTATTCTACAGATTCCTTAACCAGAGGCTGACTGAACTTAAGCCTGTTGAGTTCGCGATCTGCTAGAAACTGAGTAAGGTGGATGAAAAGGTGGCTGAATAGATTCTGTTGCTTATCGAGTAGAGAAATAGAACCTGCTTTTTCTTAAGAACTCTGGCCAAACTTTACTATCCTCTAGTATGTAAATAGTTGGTGGACTGCGATAACGTATATGAAGTATTTCTGCAGAGGTTGGATAGGCTAAGGAACTAGATGAGGATCGTGTAGTAATTTTTAGATGCTTTTAAGGATTTCAGAAGGAAGATAAGGTAAAATGATGAGTAGTTTGACGATACAATCATCAAAGCTACAGATCTAGCTGATTTCTTGGCATATGCCAATATGTAGAAGACGAATGCTTAAATCGTGCTGAAATGGATGAGCAAATTCTACAAGTACATGTACTTCTACAAGGGGTAGACAGATATTTCGTATGATGTTAACACTGGTAAGACTACTCTAGCCAAAAATCTAATATTTAGCTATGACTAAATCAGCTAGTTCCTACATTTTAGAACCTCTCGTCTGGAAGACTAGCATAACACAATCAAAGACTTTTTGCAACAGTTGAGTTAGTTTTATAGGGAGGAATCGGAAGGGAAAGACCTTACCCATACTCAAAAAGTGTTTGAGAGGAATGTGGTGGCAGAGTTTCTACTCAGGTCGCTCAAAACTGACCTATGCACTTTCTAAAAACTACTCTCCATTGTCAAGTTAATATCCCCTGTACTGGATACTGATAGTATCGAACCTGAACTCATGCAGAAACTCAATAAGATCCTTGCCCTGAGGATAGCATCACCCAATTTCAATATTAAACTCATATTCAGTAGCTAGGTAAGTGTTGCTGAAGAGAACTGCTCAGCTTGCAGTGTAACTGAGGGATCCCTTCAATAAACAACCAAATGGGGTTCTAAAATAGACAACCGTATGCGCCTACTCAACGACCAAGCATAAAGTCTGCAGCATGTACTTTTGGATTGGAAGACAATTAAGTAACAGTCAGCTGTACTAACTTATCCCAACGTCAAAAGAGTGAAAGTGCACTAGGTGTAAATTTAGTAACCTCAGTAGCTTGTTCCAGTAGAAAAGAAGAAGGATTCGAAGACATTCAACATAAAATATGTGTAGGTACCTAAGTAGAAGATATACAAAGTCAAAGTAACCAAACACTAGCATAACCAGTCGGTACATGGAGCCTAGTCTGCTATTTTCTAGTAGTAAAAAGCACCCAAAAGTAAGAAGTAGAAGGAGGCTAATGTCCACACTACCTGCTGCCCTGTCTGTATGAAGAATATACCTGATTTCCACCTCTCCACACCTATTCCATACCAGAAAGTAGATAACTGTTGCTGTACAGATGATAGAACTACCATACAGAGTGTGGCTGATATGCAGGACCAAATACTCAGACTATTGATGTTCTGATTGATTGAATGTTATGATCTAATTATTAGTAGTTAATTTGATCAAAGTATTAACCCTAATACAAATTGAAATAAGTGAAGACAAGAGTAAAAGTATGTATCGTGCCTTCTAAAAATACTTTGTTCATAATCTCAAACTCTTCTAAACTGGGCTCAAATACAGAAGCCTCAAGTACACTACCTCTTTTGCTAAAAACCTCTCCTTCATCAATCCTAATGACCATCTTCTCTACAAAACTATTAAAAGTTGTTTAAGACTTACACTCGATCAACTTGATAGAGACTCTGCTATGAGCATCATACCAACACTGAGAAGGTTTAAGTCTGAGGGAGATTAGCGTGATATAGTGTAGAGGGTTAAAAGATATGTGGAGGAACATGCAGAGGAATTTACGAAGGAAGAGCAGGATCTAGTTCAACTGTATTTGTTCGAGCTGAAGTACGCCAAACCATCACTTAACAATTTGGAGATGGAGTTAGACTTTGGGAGGGCCAAACCAGGCTTAGGGATGAAGAACAAATTTCAGAAACTTAGGATATCACCTAGTATGAGATATAACTATGATTCAGTAAAACAGAGACTGTTTCTGACGCAAGACAAGAAGACTTTGAGGGTAGTGCCTATACCCGCTGATTAGTAATTTTGGTATGAGGATGCCATACCAGATGTTCAGAAGACTTAAGCGTTGATACTGCCAATCACACCTCATATTTCTGGTAAGAGAAGTCCGAAGTCGCTGGAGCAGATCATAGAAACCAACGAACCATACTTAATCGAAAATATTCCTAAATATTTGCAAAATTATCCCTACAAATAAGGAAAGATTTATCTGGGATAGCTCGGAAAAGCCTCTAAAGACGACTACGAAGAGGTGGACGACCTTAGAACACTAATTAAACATGCTTCTTCATCAGCCAAATCAGTCTACTTTGCTGGATGTGAAGTATAGTAACTCTTTTAGAGCATTATGGCTGCCCAGCCGTTCGAAAAGCTGCACTAACAGTACTAATTCTTGAGAATCCAGTTCATTAATTAACAAGGGCATTACCTAAGAGAGCTAGATATAAATCATAAAAAAAATAATAAGAAATAGATTGCTTTGGGTAGTCCAGTGGAGTATGCAGACCCTAGATTCTTCCCATTAGAATAGAGTTAAAGAATAATGGCAGGTCATATTCACCGCTACCTAAAATCAACGTCCTTCACCAACTATACTTGTGTTCTACCTTAACACAGTCTGATTCCTGTATTTCAAAGTTTATCGCTTCTTTCATAGAAGGATAACGGCTGGACCCCATCGAAATAGTTGAAAGACCTTTATCTGAGTCGAACGCCCTAGGTCTACCATAAAAAACTATTTTAAGCTTTAAGAGCTGAAGAATAAATAAAAAAGCTGGTGATTTTGGAGAGTGTGTATTAATGTCAAATACCCGCACATATAAAGCATGGTTTGGGTATTCTGGAGAGGTGCCTCGGGTATTCTGGAGAGTACCGGCGGGCACTCTATCCGGTGAAGTTACCCTCCTCAAAATGATGAATATATTGTTTAAATACTGAGATATGTAAGAACTCTTTAAGGAAGTCAATTAACCTCAAATCATGCCCATCCTCTAGAGATTCATCGGAATACTTAGCAGGCAAATGGCGAAACCCATGCTCGTCAAGGAATGGCATAGATTCAGAAGGTTGCTATGTGAGCAGCCCCTCGACTATGGAAAGATTTATGGAGAACTCGGCAGGATTCAGCGAGGCTCAGATGAAATTTCTGCATTAAAGATCACCAACAGCAGTTCGAATATGCTGTTCAATGAATACAGCAATACGCAGTGCTCAAAGAAGAAAGCGAGTTCTCTATACAAAAACAGTATTCAGAGTTCTGGCAAGGAGCTACCCACAACCTACAGCAAGCTGAACAGAAATACAGAGTACAGCTGCAAATCATATCAGAAGAATTCTCGGATGCAGGAGCTGGGAAAGGAGTCATAAATTCAAAAAGCCAATACAGGCATCTTCACCAACTCCAAAAATTATAGGGATATCAATACAGACACTGTTGTCTTTGTCAATCTTATAGAGTACCTGAAAGAAGAGTCTGTGAAGCTACCCATTAACAGACAATAGCTTATGAAGTCTCTCAGCAATTCCTACCTGCTGAAGTCTAACGTCGTTAATGATCTCACTTCAGTCCTTTCAATAGGGTTTTTCTTGCTACTTATAAGAGATGCTTACTAAAACACTGCCACCACTTATATCAGCATCTGGTAGATATACAATAAAATGGTTAATAAAAGCCACAGCTACTCCAACAGTGATTAGTAGACAGTGTTTCTAAGGGTTTTTAATAAGATACTTAGTAAGGAGTTCTCGCACGATATTAGGAAGAGACAGAAATATTTTATTAGCGTGGTGTTCTCTGATAAAACTCTGCTTACTGCTGTTGTTAAAACTTACAAAGAGGCGATATTCGAGAGACAGCAGCTTAACATGACAAGCATTAGAAAGATATCCAGCTCCAGTAATAAGAGGGAGGGCTCCAGAAAACGATCGGCTGTTATAGAAAGCTATAAGAACTTTGTCATGCTGTTTCCGCTGAAAATTTATAGTGTCCGAGAGGGCAGCCTAGCTCATGAGCATTATGGGGATGAGGAGTCTCATCTTACTCGCCTTTCCATATTTAAGAAATAGAACCAGTTCTTTCTTATCCAATAGGAGAATTCTGAATATACTGAACCTCCATAAGTCAAAGCCAGTATAAGAGCTGTGGAGCAGCATCAACGCCCTTCCAAAGGAATCGATAATACAAATATGGGAGAGGTACAGCCTCATAGAAAACGGCAGTAGAGGGCGTAGTCGGTGGCGCATAGAAGTAAAATTACCTCGACGATTACACCTTCAGCCAAATCTGGCAGTGGACCTAAGAGAGTCCTTGAGAGAGAAAGCAGTAAGTCGAATTCGATCGGAATTTCTTACTAGATGTTCCAGCCACACAACAAGATTAAGAGAAAATAGGCGAATACCATCGCCAAAAGCACATAGACTAAAGAGATGCTGTTAGGCAGACTCAAAGATGTGATGGTGTTGCTCAATAAGAACAACAATAAGGTTCATCTGTTCCTTAAAAATAACAATTAAGGAAAAGATGAACTTGCCGCTAAAGACCCTTGGGAGTCTTATCGGGAGGTGTACCCGATTTACAGTTCTGATGGAGCGAAAACTCCAAGACAGTTCCCAGTATGATAAATAATATACTAATCACATTCTATTAGCTTGGCATTAAATCACTCTATCATAGGGGATCAGACCTAGTCATATTTAGACTTATTAAGGCAATAATAGATTTATAATGTACGAGAAGAAGAAGCAGATCATAACATTGAGCTCCTTCTCGTCTCAGGACGTCAATGAGGAAGGGAAATAGTCTCCATTCTACAAGCAATTCATAAAGAGCAAGAGGTTCCAGTCGGCTGAAATCACCCAAACCTCAATAAAATAATAATAGAATGGGAAGGCAGTCTCCGCTTATGCCGTACCTCTTCCCTTAGTTAGTCATATAAGGTGACCATCAATACTCTGGATATCGAATACTCGATTGCACGTCGGTACTCAGCCTTCCGAGGTCTGTACGAAAAGATCGGCAAAAAGACCAACATAAAGACTGAGTTTCCGACCAAAACTCTGTTCACCTCTAGCCTAAATTAGGCTGTAATTAATAAAAGAAAGACTGCTCTTAACTGTACAGATCGTTTGATCTAGGTTTTATCGCGGAGGTTTTGAAGCTGGAGAAGGAGGAGGTTCTAATCGAGCTGTTTGAGTTTCTGGACATCAGAAAAATGTACGCTAAGGAGCATATCGAGTTACCTGCTGATAAAGACAGTGAAAAGAAACTGGATGAGGATGTAATACTTGATTTAATGGTTAAACTGGGTACTGGACAGGAGTCAGCTGTTAACTGCATCAACGCTCTGTAGAGGGAATTGTTCGATAACAAGCTAAGGATTACCAGTGAGGTCATCCGACAATTGTTTGTAGGTTTGGGCAAGAGAAAAGGCCTTTTAGAGGTCAGCCTTATCGACGACATCAACGAACTTGAGTGCCTTCGCGGGATATAATTCGTATCTAAGCTCCTAAACTACTAACAGAACAGATAAGCCGAAGTTTACATTAGAAATTTTGTAGCATGCCCACCGAAACATCTAAAGATAAGCGCCAAACTTCTAACTTCATCTCAGATAAAGCTAAAATACTTTACCATACTGTAAATCTACTTTAAGCGTAATTGCTAGATAGACTTCGACCCGATAGTCGACCAGCTATTTGAAGAATGTCCTTAATAATACAAAAAAGAGTTCTGTCATTGGTGGATGTCAAGGTAGAAGAGTAACTACCAACAGTAAGCATACGATGATATGCACCATACTGATGCTATCCAGGATCAGATACATGAGACAGCTAAATGGCTCAAAGATACCTCTCAAGATAAGAGCATCAAACTGAAGGTTGTAAAGTCTCGTCAAAAACTAAACCAGTTTGATTTGAGGATAGAGAGTAATGGCTAGAACATCCTAAAGTACACCTATCAATCGATGAAGAGTTAGAACTAACTGAAAGTACTGTTTATTGATAGTATGAAATGGTACAAATGGGTGAGTTTCAGCAGAATAGACCCATTCTCTAAAGCACTGAACGTTACCATCCAGCTGGGCACCACCAAGAAGTTTAAATTCGAATGCAACATATAAAACAAATAGAATATTTTGGTGGCTGAGAAGTACCCGTACAGTCGGAAGATGAGCCCCGAAGTGGACAGATTTTACGAGTTAGCGATAATATAGAAATCGGTAGGGAAGTGGAGTTCGAAGGTGACGGTATGGAGGTATTTGGATTCAGCAGATATGGTGGATTTCTTTTCTGATTAGTTTGAGGGGAAGGTGGACTCAGTGAGTTAGGCATTATTATAATGAAATGTATTGATTAAAACCACCGAGTTTGAGACTCTATTAATATCTATAATGCACCCAGAGTTCGAGTAGTTTGTACAGAAGATTTCCCCCGATGCTGTTATTGACTGGAAGAGAATTTAGAAGCATTTCAGGGTCAAAGAGAAGAGATACCCCAGCAACCAGCGGATGATTGATCATTTTTAGGACCACTTCGTCCAATATAACACCAAAACAACCAGAATTAAATGGCACAAACATGATAAACTACTGTTAATCTGGGCAGCTCACCACTACGCGAGGATGGAAGGTTGCGATCCTTTAAATTTTCAGGTAAAATGGTCACTATTCAGCTATAACATTTCCAGCAGCTATCCCAAATACTCAAAGTTTCTGAAAATCTCCTCTAAACTAAGTGGATTAAGCTTCTCAGGACTAAACTTAAAACCACTCCTTGGGAGCTAGAGGAGATGGAGGCTATTCGAGATCTGATGGCGACCTAACTCAATTCCAAATGGACTGAAATTGCAATACGGTTATTTTAGAAAAAGGTAAGTCCGCATCTTAGGACTGCCAAACAGGTTAGGGAGAGGTGGGTGAATTATATAGACCCTAATCTCCGGAGGGATGAATGGACAGCCGAAGAAGACCAGATTCTAATGGCATAGGCGAAAAAAGTGGGGAAGAAATGGTCTGAGCTGGGCAGAATCCTGGAGCGAAGTTAGAACAGCATCAAAAACCGATATTTTTCGCTTCAATTGCGAAAGGAGAAGATAAAACAGCTCTGCCAACAGATTAGAAATCAAAGAGAGGACCATTAGAACCGAATGGACATTTAAATTAAAGTGGAGAGCACCGAAGATAAAGAGCTCCTCAGAGACAGTAGCAAGGTGTGTGGATTTAGAAAGTTACTCTCTAAAGAAGTCAATAATATTCAAATCGTCAGTAAATGATCCTTTTGATTAAATAATCTTACTTTATTGAGTTTCTTCCCTTCCTTGGTGTCGATGAGTGAGGCTAGTTGAATATGAGCCAACCTAAAATGAAAAGGGTTGATAATTGAATTTATGGTTATGCATGCTGAGATATAACTTAAAAAACTGCTGAAATATAGTAGCTACACTGATCTCCATTTTTATATTCCAGAATAAATAAATAATATTAAGGAGAGTGATTTCCAACACAAATGACCTCCAATTAGCTGTAGCTGTCGAACCACCTAAATAATAATTTTTTAAATTTTACTCTAATCACTCATATTGGGTACGATACCCATCCTGCACTAATTTCATCATAAAACTATTGAGTATCATTCAACAACAATCCTTTTTCTTCTTTTTCTGTTTTTCCATATCGCACTAATTTAAAATTGTCTTCTATACTGTTGTTTTCTAAGGCATTTTCTTCAGTACTAGCCTGCTGAGCTCCTAGAATATCTCGTCAACCCTCTGATTAGACTTTGCACTGACTTCTGCAAACATTATTCCAAATCGGGTTGCTAGTTGCTGGCCCATCTGTGTGGTCACCTTGCGGGAATGTTAAAGATCAGCTTTGTTAGCTACTAATATAATCTCCACATCCTTTACTCCGTTCTACTTAATTTGCTATATCCATGTTTCTATGTGCTGGAAGGAGGTGTAGTTATCAATTGAGTAGGTTAGCACGATACCTTGGGCGTTCTTGTAGAAGGACTTTGTGATATTTCTGAAGCGTTACTGTCCAGCGGTGTCCCAGATGTTCAAACAGACATCTCGATTATCGATTTTGGTTCGTTTGATCTTAAAATCCACTCCTACAGTGCTCAGGAGATCAGTATGGAAGACGTCCTAGCAGTATCTCATTAGAAGGCTTGTTTTACCAACACCGCTATCTCCAATGACTAGGTACTTGAGAGTAACAGACCCTTTCATTTCTGCAATATTTATTATCGAATAACATACATACTAATGGATTTAAATTCCAATTCTGAGATTATCTGAACAGTGCACACCGTTATAATTAAATGCTTAGACAGGAAAGCGCTCAGAACCTAGATCCCCTTAAAATACTTCGACTGACGTTGGAGAACCCTGATTTGCCTGAGCGACCAGCCATGTAGTAGCAACTGATGGCGGAAGTAGCGATGAGTTCTCAGTACTCCTAATAAGCAGAACTTACTTTCTAAAATGTTCGCGGCAGACAGTTGGACATCCCTGACGACAACATAACAGCAGAGTAGCACCAGGTTGTTCTAGAGGATAACGAGTTCTTGAAGTAGCAGTTGTAGCGAGCGAAATAGAGAATAAACGAATACGAAACTGTGGTTAAGGAGCTTCAAGTCGAACTCAGCAGTAAAGACCTAGCTCTGGTGGAGAAGCAGACCCAGGTAAACTCACTAGGAAGTAGTGTAAGATCTTTAGAGAAGAGGAAATCGTCCCTGTAATTTTAGATTCACAAACTATCCAAACTACTACAAGAACAGAGGGAGGAGACTGATCGGTATGAGAGAGAGCTATCTGATCTAGCTTTAATGCTAGGTGAGAAGAACAAATAGATAGTGGATATAATGATAAAGCATAGTGAATAGCTGAAGTAGGTGCATGCAGAGAAGCAGAACATTGTGCAACAGTTTGAGTCGTTGAAAGACTAGACGAAAAAGCTGTTGGGTAAGCTGAATAACATAAATCAACAGAAATAGAACAAGTTGCAGCAGGATAATGAAATCTACAAGAATAGGATGGAAGACCTGCAGGAGAAACTCGATAAAACTAGCAAAAGATGCGAGAGTCTGGATGAGGAATTAAAAAGAATAAAAGAAGCGATGCTGAAGCAGGGTGTTGACAATTAGAAATAAATAATGAATTTAAAAATTAGTCATGAAAGGACCGTTGCTGATTATAAACTTTCCAGATAGAACGAGTCCACACATTTGATAAATTAACTGAAGCAGGAGATAGAAAAGAGGGAGAAGGAAGTGGAGAAATTGTAAGCTCTGATTGATGTTAAGGATAAATAAATGAATAGGGTTCGTGAGTAAGCATAGAAGGTAAGATCGAAGGAAATTGCCAAGAAATAGAAGAGCGATTAGGAGTATGAGAGAAAACTTTAAAGGAAGGACGCCTAGATCCAGTTTGTAAAATAGCAGTTGCAGGCCAAAATATACTAAATAGAGGAAATAATGACTGAAAATAGCAACAGCTAGCAACAAACGCATACCCTCTAAAGGACCATTCGATAGCTCTATTAGCAACTCTCTCAGTTAGAGGGGAAACTCGCATAAAGCAGCAGATAGAAAACATTCGCTAACGCCTAGACTCAACGACTTCAAAACTAACTTAAGGGAGTAAAGGAGTTGGCTCATCACTACGAAGGCAAAAGTAAGTTGTTCGGACAGGAATAATCTCTCTATTTGGCCTAGATAAAATAGTTAAAGATTAAAATATAAGGTCTTGAGGATGCCAATCGGCAGCTGGAGAAGCAAGTCAAATAACTGCAACACTAATCAGACAGAATAAAGCAGTTGGAGGTTAGATTATCGATGTAGAATAGTGAGTTAAGGCAGGTGGTCATTTAGAAGTAGATAGTCTGCTAGAAACTGCATCATCAATGCGATAAACAGAAAAGGTTTATACAGAGCTACCGATAGTAGTCATAGAAGGTGAGGGACAGCACCTAACGCAAATGGCGATAGCTTAGAAGACTGTACGAGAGTCAGCTATAAACCCTCTAGAACAGGCTTAAAGCTTCATAAGCAAAAGAGAAGGCCCTCATCGTTCAGCTATAGAATAGCGAGAGAATGTGCAAAGAATATGAGTTCGAGTTCACTATGTCCACTGAGTTTAAAGATATTGACCATAGTTATAAAAATTGATAGTTTCTACTCTTTTAAAGTACTCATGAAGGTTATCATTTACTCGCTGATCTATTGTGTGTCCTATGTGTTGGTGGGATTTGCAGCTGCTGGTCTGGGGCCTCTCATTCCAGTTAAAGCTTCGGAAATTGGAGTACATTAGACTGATTTCAAGTTGGCATTCGTGTTCAAAGGAATAGGATGCATAATAGGAGCTGCCTTAGGTCTTAAAATCTAAAAGTTTATTGGGTTGCATAAGGCTCTATGTCTGGCTTACTTGCTGGTTGGCGGCTGTTGTCTGACAGTTTGCCTATCGAAATCGATGTTTCTGTTCGAATCAATGTTCACAATCATAGAGTTTTGCAAAATGGTAGTCAATATCTGCACAACAGTTTGTATTCTAAGATTGGCGAAGGCAAAGGGAGAGGCATGGGTGAAGACTTTTCATTTTTGCTATGGCATAGGAGCATTTACTACCCCACTGCTGCTGAAATCACTTGGCTTGAGTGTGTATATTGCTTACTCCATAATGAGTATACCAATCGCCCTGTTCCTCATTTTTACTAAAGAAACACGAGAGGATGATAAACAATAGGTTAACCAAACAGTCTAAAATTCTGCCTCTATCAACAAGGACACGTCGATAAATAACTAGTCAGTTATTGCTGAAATCCCTCAGATTCCGCTTAGATTCGATATCTTGGCCGCATGCTTTTTATTCTGTAGCACTGGAAACGAAGGTACTTTTGGAGGTTGGATCACCTCCTACGGTACAATAGACCACAGAGTGCCGCTGAATACTGCTCTTATGGGGGAGAGCATATATTGGATATCCATGACTACAGGTAGGGGACTGGTTATCCCTGTCTCTCTATTCCTTACTAATACCAAACAGCTAATTATCCTAGTCTTAGGAATATTCTGCTCAATAGTATTCTGTCTTGTAATGGGAATGTTCGAATTGTATGCTGTAGTAATTTACGGAGGATCAGCACTCATGGGGCTGTTTATGTCTGGAATATATCCTCTAGTTATGAGTCTACCGACTTCTCTAGGGTTGAAGATATCTGCCAAGAATACAGCTAGATATGCAATAGGTGCATGTTTTGGGACAGCCCTCTTGCCTTATCTATCGGGAGTAGCCATAGCTCACCTGGGACCTAACGTTTTATTCGTATGTATGATAGTAGTTTCCATAACTCAAGCTGTGATATTGCGATTGCTTTTAAAGCTGAGTCACACCTTAAAAGTTAGAACAAGCAGTGTTCTAATGTAAACATAATGATATACCAACATTTTAAGTTAATACCAAGAATCAGAAATTGATCTTAACATAATCTGTCTTAATATCTTAGATTATTAATCTCTTTTAACATGAAAACTTGCCTTGTGCTCTCGCTGTTGGTAGGGATTACCCTTCAGAGCTCCTTCTTCCGTAAGATCACGATCACCGATTCGACGGCAGTCTGCCTTGACGGTAGCCCTAGCGTTTATTATATCTCTGATGGAGTGGGTGATAGTAGGAATAAATTCCTGCTGTACTTCGAAGGAGGAGGATGGTGCGGTTCTGATGACCTGGCCTCTACCCTAGAATCATGCTATGAGAGGAGCCGCACTGATCTCGGAAGCTCCAAGAATTATCCTCAAGTTCTTGATTTAACTCAAAATGGAATTCTGTCTGGGGATAGTGGAGTTAACCCAGCTTTCGGCAACTGGACGAGAGTGTTCATTACTTATTGTGATGGAAGTGGACACCAGGGAACCAAAAGTCAACCTGTTGACTACAAGAGCACTAAGCTCTATTTTAGAGGAGCCAATAACACTATTGCTAAGTTAAGATCACTTAACGATACTTTGAAGATGTTCACTACAGCTGAAGATATTATTGTGACTGGAGGATCTGCTGGAGGTTTGGCTGCTTTCCACTGGAGCGAATACATTAAGGTCCACGCAAGCGGTGATGTCTGGTCTGTACCCGACTCAGGTATATTCCTTGATGTTATTAATTTTACCAGCATGGCCTACGACTACAGAAACAGATTCATCAACTTAATGAAACTGTCTAACGTTGAAGTAAGTCCTCCAAACGGTGCATGCGCTAAAAACTATGCTACTGAACCCTGGAGATGCATGTTCGCTCAATACCTCCACCCCTTCCTTACAGCTCCCCAATATCCAATAATGTCACTTTATGATACTTGGTCTGTCTCCAATATCCTAGGCATAAACTGTATCAATATGGGATCATTGAAACCCTGTAACGCTGAACAGAAGGGTACAATTGAGCAATACAAGAAAAACACCACGATTGTGCTGGCTGATATGGCCAAAAACACTAAGAATTCTGCTTGGGCTATCAGCTGTGCCACCCATGGTTTCTTAACAAGAGATATCCTTGTTAACCCTAACTGGAGAGTTCCTGCCGGAAGCCAAAATTCCATATTGTTTTCGATTGACGCCTGGATTTTGAGTGAGCCAAACCCCACTCATATTGACAATGTTTCATGGCCTAGCAACACAGGATGCTCAGGATCCACCATCACGAATATCATAAGTGTGGAATGATTATCTTTATGTTATGAATAAGCATATCAGAATAAAAGTAGATGATTTTTTCCTGTTGAATGGATGATGACTGGGTAGGCAAATCATTTACTACCTTCAACGATTTATTAAAATCACCAATTATGATAATTTGATTTGTTAATTAAGTCTTTTCTTACTGAATGTTGATAAATATCGGTAAATAAATTATGAATAATGGAGCAAATTAGAAAAAATATGAAGCTAGTCAATGAGCGAGCATTTACTCATACTATTCTTTTGATTGTAAAAACCAAATAAGCGTTCTAGGTCGCCTATACTTTCTGACCTAGCCACGAAATTTTGTCTCCTTCTCTGAATTAGCCAATCACTGGTTTTCCGTTCTCTAAATTTACAGTGCATGGCTTTAAAATTAATACCTTTCCGCTGACTAAAGTTAACTATGTTTGAGTTTAGGATATTTCGGAAATGAAATTCGAACCTTAGTAAAAAGGTCCCTTAACAACAGCACATTTCGACCTGGGATCAAGCGCCTGGAAGTGGCTGTTATAAGTGTCCTAGTTGTCAACAACACTCTAGTTTTATTATATTGGTTGGCTGTCTAAATTATCGGGAACAACATTAGGATTCCTCAAGTTAGACCTTACTGGAGATGGTTTGTTTACCTTGATATCGAAAGTAGCGACAAATTGAGCTGTATTTTTATTGATGTCTTCGGCAAATATCTAAACCTTAACAGATTGTTTAATGTTGGGAGCCACTCCAGTCAAAAGATTGTTATTTATTGACATCCATGATGGCCCGAATAGTGAAATTTTAAGTTTACCTACTGTTCCTTTTACCTGAACCGGTATATTGAAGCTCTGGCCTGGTTGGATAACACTGAAGTCAATAAACAATATCTAAAAAGTACGGACGGTGATCGAGAACCTGTAAGGTAAGGCACTAGATATACTTGGGTTTGTAACGATTACATTAATTACATAATTTCCTTGCCTGGCAGGAGCTCCTTTAAGAGTATTTCCCAGGAAGATGAGTCCGGGAGGTAGAGTTGAGCCTTATTGTAATTTGTATATATTTTTTTGATTTCCCAGCTTCGTGTTATAGAATATTCCAACTTGCGCTTCAGGAAGTATTTCGGAAAATATTCCATATGAAGCTGGTTAAATGGCCTCCACTTGGCGGATTAGCAAGAAAGATGAAAGACAGAGAGCAATTAGCCCGATCGTTGAGGAGGGGAGTTTGCGAGAGTATTTTTTCATTTGAATATATAAATATTATATGATGTTAACTTCCAAAGGGGAGCTTTAAATGCAATTTGTATTAAACAGTTACCTTACCGGCGGAGCTCACTTGTCTATATGAAGATTGTGGCCATCTAGTGTCTTTCCTATGCTATTTTGATTACCAGCCGAAAACAATTGGTTTTGCATTATCCTTGAGACCGTCCACTCGTTTCTTAAACCTTGCTCCTCACGATCATCGGTTTGAGAGGTTTAGCACAAGACTTACTCTAAAATACTCTCAAAGTGTCCAAAGTTTTAGCTATTCTTGGCAATACATCTAATAGCAGATAGGATAGACGGAAAAGTATGGAAGTCTAAGAATGAAGGAGAATGGATAACTTTGATTGTTTGTTAAATGGAGAGGAAACCAAATGAGGAGATGGGAGGGAGCCTAAAGTTATAAAATTATTTACGAAATGAATAAGAGGCTCAGGACCAACTAACAGGAAAGAGGTAAGTTTTACAAATAATCTCAAATGTTTGGCCGCTAATAATGCTGATTATGCGTTATAATTGGTGGGTTTGGGATATTTGAATCAATGATTAAATAAATAATAATTAACGTGATATAATTCATTTAGCTACGTCTTATCTTATCAACCTCGCTATGTATGACATTCAGAGACCTCCTTGTACTGTATGTGGAGGGGATTAGCGATCAATTTCGCAAGCTATGGGACTTATCTTCGAAATAACTTACGATCAATTAACGAGATGGTTGGATATTAATTCATAATTTCTTCTATATAATTGAGCAAATAATCAAATAAATACAATTTAAAAATACCCTTTGTGATTACTGTTGATCGGAACCAAGGAAGGAAACGGTTAGCTGTCGTGATAGGCTTCTGAAGCGAACAGCAACAATCGAAAAGGAAATATTAAAACGTTATTATATATTAATATCCCGTATTTTTATTTATCCATCAACATAGCTGTTTTACAACTATTTAGTGTGCAGGATTCCGTAGCATATCAAGAGTAATTTAAAAAATCTGGGTATGAGGTTGAATCACCTCGGACTCATGCTTGAGATATTAATAGCTTCAAACACATAATGACTCATCCTTTGAGGAAAAGTAATCATGTGATGTATTGTTACTCGCCCTCACAAATGCTTGATAACCAAATGCGCTTATAATTTACTCACCAGCTCGACATCGACTACCCAAATCTCAATCATTAAGTCAAAATTCAATTTAAGGCTGTTTCCCCCACAGTGGATATTTTTATCGAGTGGTGAGAGTGAGAAATCAGATAATAAGTTTGATCTCGACCCCTGGTTTTATTTAGTCGAAGATTTAGTGATTTAAAGTACAAAAAGAATCAAATCACCTGCTTCTAGGCTCTCCTTTTCAGGAGAGCAGATGTTGAGGTGTTGGCCGAGATTTTGTTGGTTTCTCGGAGGGCAGTGAGAGCCACTGCCCTCTTGCCCAACACCTCATTGTAGATGCTCTCGGGGTCCCCTTCCTCGATGTTGTGCTATTATAGCCACTCGAAGACCTCCTCCAGGTCTTCGAATTCGAGGTCTGAGAAGACCTCGCTGGAGCACGAGGAACCTCCAGTTGAATCCGTTCTGGCAAGCAGTTACTTGCTTTCGTCAAGCCGGCTGATCCTTTGTGCTTCCATGTTTATAATCTTGTTATTATAACACATCTAACCGCATTTTTTATATAGTCAGCAAACCCTCCCCAGCACTAAATGTTCTCCCCTTCTCACAAACTAACACCTCCCCAGAGCCAACTCCTCTTCCATAATGATTTAAATAGTAAAAGTAAGCCCTATTAAATATGTCTGCTCAATCATATTGACTTTGATCCCTAACGGTCCGTTAGATTAGTTTTATTTATATTAAATTGAAACAAACTTAATTTTATTCCATACTCAAACTAATACATTCTATCAATACTCTGCTAGGTTCATCAGGGTGTTAGCCACCCTTGCCTTCCGGTCTATCGACTTCAGCCACTCCGATACCGTCCCATTGAACACTTCACTGTCATAATTCTTTCCTTTTTGACTCTAACATGTCTCATAAATCTGCTTAAGGAGTGTAAGATCATGAGAAGGGCCGTAAGTCTCCACGAAGTACCTATTGACTACTTCTAGGCTTTCGGGGTAGAGGCTCACCATCTGGTTGATTATCCGACAGATATTGGATTATATGCTGGGTCCTTTGGGATTTTCCAGAAGCGACTAACACACCGAACCAACCATATTCATTTTATCAGCGTAGTGAAGTGACCTAAATATCTCAGCATTCTTAAAGTTGGTATGTTTGTGTATCCGAACGAGGGCAGTTCTAATGTAAGTCAACCCTGATATCAGTGCTTAGGATGTTTTATCGAACCCTTTCTATAGGTTGTAGTTGCCGTTGGAGATCTATTTGAGCTGTCCAAGCATAAGTTTAAACACAATTTGGAATACCTAGGCATACACCTAGATGATGGTCTTATCATCGAAGCTGAAGATGAACTATGATAGGTCTCTTAGGATGTAGCTGGCACTCAGGAGGTAGGACTCATAGAATTTGGGATAGTTGTGGGCATTCTTGTAGACAATGCATATGTAGCTCATTAGGGTTCTTATGAATCTATCGGTGTCTGGTTGATTGAGTGATCGCAGGAGATAGAAATTAATGTAGCTGCTGGCTCTCAACATATCACTAAACATCTTGTAAATCTGATAGGCGAGGGGTACTTCGATATCTAAGTCATGAGTATTGGTTGGTTTGTTCAGTTATTCGAGGACAGTAGCCCAGAAAGGTAGGATGCTGTTGAACAGCGAGTAGGAGAGGGGCACTGTTTTGGTGAGAGTGAGCCTTTGGCTTTTGTTTTAAACCAGCACCCTACAGAGTTTGAGAGATTGCTTCATCAATAGGAGTTTCTGGTCAGATGTATCAGCCAGTACCTTATCAAGAACCACCTTGATAAGTTTGATAGCTTTACTAAGGAAAAACCTGTAGACAGGACCAGTATCAATTTGCGAGGCAATCCCTCTCAGATCATAAATCAATACCAATATATTGGGATGGTTAATACCGAAATTAAGCACCTCGAATACTTTGGTGAGTTTATCCCGATAGCTATCCAGACAGTCATCGAAACCCACCACCGTTATAATCTTGAATAGAGTTAACCGACACTTTATGGACTATGCGGCAACAAACTACCGTTTGGCTAGCTCCAGACAATAACCGAATACTGCTTTTGATAGCTACATCTATTTGAATATCTAGCGACTGACTGCCCATTTCAGTTTGGTTAAGCAGGTGTTTAGTACCTACATACTGAATTAGATTATTGCGTTGTCTTTTGATTTCATGAAGCCCAGACTACTTTAAATGGTGGGTACATTATGGTGAAGCAGGCTTCAACGAATTGGTTGATCGGCTATCCGGGTGGAGTGACTCCCATCGAACTGTATACTCGACCGCTGGAGATCATTTTGTAGTTGGGTTTCTACCCACCAATGCTAAAACATGATAGGGTGTCCATCAGTAACCTTTACATAAAGATGAGGATGGCTCCGTCTAGCATGATCATCCGATGGTCACATCTAGACACATAAATTTCAATGAATTTAAGAGTATCGTTGAGGGCCCTACCAATTATCTGGCAGATACTGGGAGGCACCTCCTGTCTGAAGAAGTTCATACTGAATAGATCTCCAGATATGAGCTAAGCGAGAAGGAGAATTAGGTTGGCTATTTAGTTGGGATTGTTGGAAGAGTTGACGAAGCCAGTGAACATCTGGCTGGCTGCATTGGCTAACCCTAGACTACTTTAAATGATTGAGGCACTGAAGAATGTTTTGACGTTTTGGAGGAACTACCCACTGATAGTTTTTAAATGTTTTACATCTGCATTAGCTAATGGTTACTTCTGATGGCGATACCCTTGGTAGGGTCTACATTCCCAGTGAGTAGCTTCCTGCACATAGCGTTGAACATTATCTAGGAGTGTTTGCGCATACCGTTCTGATACTCAGTTAGTTTTACTCCTCGCATATCTTCCAGAATTTTAACTTGGAGCTCAATAGCCTACTTAAACTGTTAATCCTAGTAGTTCAACTAGGTAGCATCGATACACTTAAGAAATAAGGATTGGTTGATGTTTAGCCAGTTTGTGAAGGTTGGTTCGAACTTCCTAAATTTCTTCAGCAGGATATTGCTTACCATCTTCCTATTAAAGTTGACGAACTCCGAATAAATCTCTGGAGTGGTGGGTAGGCCCATCAACTTGGTAATTCCCCTGAGAGATGCAAAAGTAAATTACTTCTTACTTTACTTCTTATCGTAGCTTATCCTGCACAGTACGATCTTCTGCAGACAGTTCAAGCATTTGGTTAGGAGGGAGCTATCAGGTTGTTAGAGTATGAGCCTCTCAGCTAAGAAGAACATGGACTAATAGAAGGAGGATTTGATGAGTATTTCCTTTACTTTCTAGGGGTAACAGATAGTAGAATTCTCGTAGTTATTCTCCATCTCGTATTAGCAGTAGGTGATGTTATACCGGAAGTGGGTAGCCAGTCTAATCAACTCCAGTACCAGATCAGCAATGTAAAGTTATTGCACACTAAACACCAGAGTCCTTTTCTGAGGAGCATTCACTTGCTAATTGACAGAGAGCTTGGACTGCATATCGGATAGTTCATTGAACTTGACAGACTAGGTCAGCTTCTAGAAGTAGGGCAGTACCAACCTAATTATCCTGGCTATCGGTTCATCCTGAAACGCATACACTAGGTTCCTATAGCTAAGAAAGCCAATACTCTGGTCTATTTAGTCCACACACTCGATGAAACACTTCCACACTAGCAGCTGGAGTCTCTGATCGAGGGACTAAATAAACTAGTAAACCCATCTTCTAGCATCAATATCCTATCGGAATATGAACTTAAGAAGGGCACCAATAGCTCGAGACAAACTATTGGAGACATATGGAGGTAATTGCTCTCCATTCCTAATCATCACATTGCCATCAGTTATCCATCGCATCTTGAACGCTACAAGCAACTGCACTAAGCTTCTAAGATCAGGGTAAGCTTTAGCATTTTTAGCTACGTACTCACACACTATGAAAACTGAAGTATAGGATCTTTGGAGGAGGATCTGTTAGAGACTAGCTGGGTGAATATCTCCCACGAACTGATTGATGAGTAGCTAGGCATTGCGTTTAGTTTAGTTATTGGTGGAGAAGCAGCACTAATGGCAGAGTTTTTAGAAGTCGGCTACACTATCCATTGGTTAGAGTGTTTAATTATTATTTGAGCCTTATCAAAGGACACCCACCATCTCCATTATTATTGACAACAGAGTTATTTAACTCAGATTATAAGTGACACGTTGATAATCTTGATATTAATTAAACATATGGATCTAATAACGTGGCCCATCCGATAACTCAAAAAACTTAAAGTTACTAAGGTACCCATCTTAATAAATTCAGTTCTTTGAACAATTATTCGCACTTGCCATCATAGTTGGATCGGCACTCTCTATTTGGAAGGTTCTGGGGCTGGCTCTCAACACTGAAGCACCCATCGTTGTGGTACTCACTGGCAGTATGGAACCAGGGTACTCCAGAGGGGATACACTGTTGGTTACTCATTGGAATTAACCACTCATTCCTGGAGATGTAGCAGTTTTTAAGAATTATGGGCAGGACATACCGATAGTTCATAGGGTGCATATAGTTCAGTAGATGAAGGGTGGAGATTACTATATATTGACTAAGGGTGATGCCAACAAAGTAGATGATAGAGCATTGTATAGAAGAGGAACTTTGTGGATACACAAGGGGGACTTGATGGGTAAGATGAGGCTCTACCTGCCGTATATGGGGATGTTTACCATATGGCTGAACGATTACCCATTGTTTAAGTTTGCTGTCCTAGGAGGAATGACTCTGTTTGTATTGATAGCTAAGGATCCGCAGTGACTAATCATGTTTGTAAATTTAGCATATCTCAATAGTTTGATTGTACTGCCATAAGAATACTATGTTATTAAATACGTAATGAAGTAAGTTATGACGAAAAGCATAATAAATAGGTATGATGACTTAACGCACAATATAATTAATGCAGTTCCACAAAAACTACAGATACGCTTCCCAGCGCAAAACCGGTGAAGAACTCACCTAGTCACTCAAAACCTAAATATTCCTCCAATAGCTAGGGTAGTTTGATATTGCGTTGAGTCTATGCGATAAGCTGAACTAGTCTGGCATAAACTACAACACTAGATTGCTTGTCCTCAGTTCGGAAGGTTTTATCGGATACTCCAGTAAGTATAGGGATACAGATATCATCCCTTATAAGGGTGCACTACCTGAAATAAAAGCTAAGGTTCTGTTCGAAGAAATAAGTGAACAGTTTGTGAGGGACAATGTGTTTTAGATAACGTTTGCCCATTTAACGGAAAAGAAGAAGACTTGGAAGTTTAAAATGCATACGGTAGAAATGGCTAAACGCTGGGACGAGAAGACCATGTAGATGAAGGTAAGATTTTCGGAGAAAAACTCATTTATTAAGAGTACTACTAACCGAAACTCCAAACATTCGATGCCTGAGTTAAGAATAACCAAGAATATTGTGAGTGAGGTGGTAAATGTGTAGCCAAAGCCTTTTGTTGAACAAAAGAAGTAGTTATTTTCACCCAACAGCATGAAGCCTACGCCTGAATAACCCAAACTATCCCCCAAGTTCACCTAAAGCATATTAGCAACCAGTATTATTCCTATGGCTGTACCAAGTTCTCCGCATAGTGAGGATCCTTAGTAATAAATGTGGGTCTTTGATCACTTCAAATCTCGCAATAGAAACGTATCTAGGCAAAACTCCCGACCTATGTAAGCAGACGAACAGCATACTGTTGAGCCAGAAAGCCAGTCAAATAAAACCTAATTGGAATAAATTGCTCTAGAATAGCAACTACATGTTGACTGGATGTACGAGTTTATTCAGAAGGATGAGTGTTCGGCTGTTGAGGGTTTCGTTGAGTTCAGTAAACTACTGACTAAGAGGTTGATAAATGACATCCTACTGCCTATTAATATGCACAAGTATCATCCAAGGTTAAAAACTTCTAGTCTGTTGGAATACGCTTTTTAGTATGTGTCTATCAGGATAGCATTCATTCTGCCAAACTCATAATCAAACTATAGTTAAGGGGCACCTAGATAGCTCAAACGATAGTTTTATAATCGTTGCCTATTGTTTCAGCATACAGTTAACCATAAACAACTTAAAGTACCCTTAAGTTGCATTGTGCAGTATAAGGGGGCCTTTTGTTATGTGGTTTCAGAACCGAAGACTGTGCCTTTGGTTCAAACTAATATTCTGAGATAAGAACTGTAGACATTAGGTAAACTTATGAATATTAAACCCTAGGTGTTCTTCTAAAACAAGAATATTGTTATTTGTGAAGCTGATGCAGACCACTATCGAAGGGTAACTAAAAACCAGGGTGATAATCTCATGAGCAGTCCTCTCTATTTTTTTACTTGTGTAAGGAATATTATTCCTGAAGATCTGTACTTTTAAATACAGCCTCCGCTGCATCTTATGCGACCCGATTTCGTAGCTAAGTCAGAACAGCCTTTGTAAGGACGAGTTTCAACCCAATCTTCACAGAGCCCTTCGAAGTAGTTCGTAGAGTCTCGTAATGTTTTAGAAAAGCACTCTCTCAAGGTGTTGTAATGTATCGATGAGGTTGTATCTCATTGGTAGCGCAACCCTCAGGTCGTTACGAGTTCTTCCGACATGAAAAAGTTACTTCACTCTAAAGGACTAGGCATTCGCTATCTGGGGCTTCTGTTCGAATCAGCTAGTACGACTCATTTGCGCAGAATCGTAATGTCGGAGATCATCGCCAGATCCATAAACACCATTATGAACGGTATATTATGTGAGGAGATATTGAGTCAGAATGTGTCGCTACGTTTGAAGTAACACATTCCTCGGTAGGAGCTATAGAATAAGAATAGGTTACTATTCAATCAAGCCACCGAACTTATTGCTAGTCTGTTATCTGGTTAAGACTCTCTGAGAATGAGAAAAATATGGAGAGACATCAACCAAGTTGCAATAATAAAATTTAATAAATCTATCGATACATAATAGATCATTTCTCCCTACTTTGAGATAGCTGTATTGTGCAACTCCAGCATTATCGTCAATTGGAACTAGTTCAAGTCCCAGCACCAACCATTGAGCCAGTACAGACTCAGTATGTTTGAGAATTTCAAAGTGAAGGCAAAGACTTACGACTTAAAGTTCACTTTCGATGGCCATCAAATAGTCAATATTCTCAATAATTAGGACATCGTCACCGATATTATTAAGGATATCGTCTATCCTCCCAACTAGACTTCACCCTACCGATGGATCTCCTACACCCACCTACATAATGAAATCGATTTTTACTTGGCTAAGTTCGAGCATTCCTTCCTGTAGTTCTACAACTTTCCATTGAATTACCTGCAGTTTTAGACTATTTTTATTAAGATCAACTATTTCCTGTCGAAGGGCAACTTTAAGTAGGGATTACATCACATCAACCAGGTAGAGAGGTTATTAAGGATCAGCTACGGGGAGATTCATCCCTTTAATTGGATGCTAATTGATGTTCTGATAGCTCATTACAAATAGGGAGGGTAAATGGAACTGGCCCATCGATAACTGAAAAAGAAGTTGCTCAAACAGTTAAAATACTATGGTGCTGACAACCCAAAGCTTAAGGATTGTTATGATGAGCTAGCTGAAATGGCGAAGAATTTAAATGGCGATTCCAAAGTAGAGCCCATAACTCACAATTGATATTGCTTAATCTAATATTTGATCCCATTCATTATTAGTTGAAATAGGAGACATAAATAAATTTAATAAAACAACAGAG
>JAOXNN020210513.1:0-18629 GCA_028571205.2 Hydropsyche betteni | reverse complement strand
AGCACATACCACACACCATACACCACACAGCCACGCCACATATCATGGCGCGATAGTCGTAGGCCTACCTTGCTCTGACACAAGCTCACTGTAAGGCCATACATCATTACTCACCACTTTCAAAGTGCCGGACAACTTATATTTTTACATTTAGCTGGTTATTTGTTCGGTTATAGCCCTATTAAATTGCTCGTCCTTGAGGAGGACCTTTAGCTTCTAAACGGACAATCCTCCACACTTGTTGGTGATCTGCTCAATTAGTATCACCTCATTTTAAATATTCAGAGTACCCTTAATTATATCATCCGATATGCTATTTATGTAGATCTTTAAAAAGCCCATCCGGTCATTAATACAATCGAATATATTACCTAGGCTTTTGGCGATCTCTATCTTTTCAATAGGAGTGCGATGGGATTACTTGCAGACTCTCTGCCAGTAGAGCAACAGCAAATCACTAGGTTTGTACTATGTGGCTATCAGTTCAGTTAAGATTTTCTAGAGCACCATTTTGTAGATAGACAGAAACACAGATGAGTTGCACATAAACCTACTGATCTCAGATCGGAACCTTCTGTCAGTCTCCAGTATCTTCTTCACCATGAATATGTTGCATACTATTGCTCCACAACTAGATTTCATAGTTTTGCAGTTTTAGAGAGCTTGAGCGATTGTCATCTTCCAATTCGAATAAATATAGTTCTCGTAGGCATATTTAAGTCCGTTGAGGTTGCTGTAAGCGAGGTAGTTCTCACAAATAATCTTTATATCCCCAGACCTGCCATTAGCTAAGATAGACGGCCAGCTGTTTGGGTTGCTAGCTTTTTAAAGGTCAGTTTTCTTATGTTAGAAGAAGGTAATAACGAATTTTTCTTTTAGTTTGTCTAGAGGGGCGGAGGTTTAGTTGAATACAGTGATTGCCAGAGCCTATTCGAACTAAAGTAGTAACTTAACCTTGGGGAAGTACTCAGAAGGAACTAGATTAACCACCTGCTTAAACTTGTCTTAGAAATAAACAGCAGCTTTGGTGAGATAGTAATCTTTAAGGTCCTCCACTATGCTGAAAAAATCGGAGTATATTTTCCCCAGTTCAATCATAATCTGTAGGGTCTCTTTCCAACTCAGAGCTTTGGATGAGTCGGAAGACTGCCGCATTTTTGCCACTTCTAACTCGAAAGTATTCTTCAGCTCGGCAAGTCTCGACTTCGTCATTATTATTTCTCTAAACTTCCGAATCGCCAACTGTCGTAGCGGCTACTTTTTGGAAATCTTCACATACTCCTTCTACAAGTAGAGGAATAACTTGCACATGTAGTCCATAAACCCACTGTACATGTTCCATACCTAATTGATCTTTTTCATTTAGAATAGTTTTGAAGCCTGCTCGATCTACCTGTTGAGCTCATTAAGGAAATACTCTAGCAAACGCTCGTACGTATTGTAGATGAAGTCTCCACACTTTTCACGGCGAAGATTACAGAGATAGTAGATTTGACTGAATAGACAGGATATTACTTGAAGATAGCCACATATTGACTAGAATTAAACTTGGTGGGCCCCATAAGAACGTACTTTTCAGTGAAGTTTTGGAGTTGGGATTTGGCTTTTTACCACTGTTCGCTTGAAGACATTTTATATACTAATTGCTATTGTTGGAAACAGTCACAAAATCAATATCAATTGGCAATATTTAGTTACTATTAGTTGGGTTAGGATAATTTTTGAAATAATTATTAAAATTGAAAGCGAATTCAAATCAAGAGTTTGATGAGTAAGGTGTAGATTAGGATAACTAATGAAAGTAGACAAACTTTGGTACAAATCGGAAAGCGAACAAATAAACACATAACAGAAATTTAGTCAGTTAGTTAAACTCGGTATCCTTTACTTATTATCTTAGGGTTGTAAATGGTTTCTAGTTACCGATATCAAATTAAATTAAAAAATTAGATTAGTTATTCTAGAAATGTAATAAGAATGCTTATGTTTATCCGCACACCCAACGACTAAAGGTTCAACATACTCTTCTAATTGATTATTTTCAAGATATTATTTTAATTACTCAGTAAGCCGTTACTTCTAGCTGTTGTGTACTAGGTTAGATTATTTTCATACAAAACAAAATTAGCATTTCTAGCCTAACAGAGCGATACACAGGTTGTCGAGATAGTAACCATCTGAGGCTGTTTAGGAGTGCAAAACCCACTAAACAATTAGACATTATGGTACGTACAGAATATTTATAAAATACCCAACGATTATATTTCATGTTTGCAGACCCCCACAGAAACCAAGCCTCCATTGTAAAGGCGTAATAAAATTTGATGGATGAGTTTTCGGGAGGCCCAGCTGACTATAAATGAGGAGTATTAATTTAAATGAAAGTTGAATGACCCACTCTACTTTTATTTTTCGGCAGTTAAATACAAGAAATTATCTTTAAAGTCTGTTTTGAGCGGTTAGAAATTCTCCCAGCAATTATTTGCTTCTTGTAGTTTTAGGCAATGTCGCCGCTTTTATTATCTACGCTAAATGAGGTTTTTTTATCCTTAAGGCTTAATAATTTTATATGCCTATGATTCAATTAGCGAACTGTTGGCTCATTCTCCTCTCGATTCTTACTATTGCTGGCTCTTCTACTCTGATTTAGTTGATTCCCGCAGGAAAACCCCACAACACCTTAGAATTTGCTCCCTTTCCAGCTCCTTAAACCAAGACTGGTTGCAACCCTAAATCCCAGGAATAATGTTTCAGGCTCCAAAGTCAGGTACTTAATATCGATTAACCGACCCTCTTAAATGCGAAAAAACTTAAGACACCGATTTCCGAAGGGTCTTCGTCACTCAAGAGTGGCTAACATGTTCTACCAAAACTTGTTATAGCAGACCCCCAACCCCAGCCTGCATCGAATTCAGACTCTAGTAGCCCCGAGCAATCTCTTCCCAGAACCAAGTCCACGGTCCCCGACGAAAAGCGTCATATTGCTACGAACGGTCGGTATAACAACATTTCTTAAGTCAAAAGGACTTCGAGAATTTTACAAGCTCGCAGGGATAAGCCTCTGCAACCAAAACATGGAGGTTATTCAATCGGTCATATCCCCGCAATCTTGGGTTTACCCCCGGGATTTCCCCGAAACAGACTTCCCCCTTAAAACCCTCCAAAATCCAACGCCGATTAAAAGCAGTCCCCTGCCCATCTTAGAAATGAAAAACTAAGTGGAGTTAATATCAACAGCGGCACAGGGGCGAGTCAAGGACAATAAAACGATTAGATCCAGCAATAAGTTCAAGCCATTTAGACGAGGATCTATAATTCTCCCCTTTCATTACCAGGATTTTGTGTTAAACCAGGCATTGATAAGTTTTGTGAAAAGTGTTCAGATCAGTCTTGGAATAATAATGGTATATGTCAACCGTTTTCTCCGAACTGCGAGCCGAAGTCGTGGAATAAAGCTAACGGCGACTGCTTGAATTGTTCTTCGAACTCTACCCTTATCGATGGAAGCTGTATACCTATTCAGTCCTCTAGTTGTAAATAAGCGGGAAGCCAAGGTTGCTAAACCTGTTGGCCAGGTTTCCAGAAATTTCGAGGGTTATGCATAATCAAACTTCCAAACTGTCTCACACTAGACTAAAATGGGACCTGTATCAAATGTATGCAATCCTACAATTTGATGAAAGATGAGTGCAAGAGATCATCTGTTAAAATATCTAATTGTGCTAGTTTCGACTCTTCTGGGAGGTGCCAGGCCTGTAATGAAAGGTATATTCTTATCATAAATAACTGTGTGTCGGACAAATGTAGTACTTTCAGTAGTTAAGGTAGATGTCTAACCTGTAAAGGAGATTACAAGTTGGTGGATGGAAACTGTGTTATGCAGTACACTCCTAAAAGACTTAGCGATATTTGTTTGGAAATCAGTAAGGATGGTACCACTTGCTAAAGGTGTAAACCAGGGTACCTTTTCGATGATACTGGAAGATGTATTGAGACAGACGCCCTCTGTAGCAAATATTACAATGGGGTTTGTAATACATGTATATAAGGAACTTAACTGAAAAATGGTGCTTGCGTAAACCCAGCAGAAGACTTCTGTAGTGCAAGAGCAGGTGGCTCCTAATGTGTCAGATGCAAAGAATATGCGCTTCTGTCGAGTGATGGGATGTGCATAATTCCAGGTAAGAACTGTTTCAGTTACAATAACAAAGGATAGTGTGTTAAATGTCCCCCTTCATTCAGTCTTTCCTTCGCAAAATGTATACCTAGTACAATCGGAATACGAGACTTATGCATGGTGAGGGTAGGTGGTAACTGTACAAAATGTGTTGATGCTGCTATCCTTAGGCAGGGAGTATGCGAAGTCTACGATACGAACTGCCTTCTCACCAACTAAAGGGGATTCTGTAAGGTTTGTCAAACAGGGTACCAAGTCATCGCAGGAGTATGCATGGAACTCAATAAAAGGTATCTATTCGCCTACAAATAACCGAACTGTGTAGAATGGAGAGACGGCCAATGCATCGATTGCAGCTCATCCTACGATAATACCAACGGAAAGTGTGTTCTAAAATCTAGTAACCCTATGAGAATGAACTGTGCTAATTACAGCGAAGGAAACGGGAAGTGCACCAAGTGTAACACCGGGTTCAACTTGAAGAATGGAAAGTGCCAGGCCAGTTGAGTAACTGCTAACCTTTCTGATTTTCGATATTTTATATGTTCAAGCTTACAACTATTATCCTTGTACTGGGGGTATCCACTGCCTACTTCTACATTGATGATTTCGGAGCGATTCCACACAGCGACACACTCCACGCTCAGTTCACCAACCAGAAAGCACTCTAAAAAGCCATCGCAGCTGCCAACATGAGTTCTACAGACAAAACTGTAATTATCCCTAAAAACACTTACTACTTCATGCCTGTCCACATTGAATACGTAAACGATTTGAACTTGGTGATACGAGGTAAGGTGATAGCCTCAAAGAATGTCCGAAACTGGCCATTCAAAATACCCAATGACACCTACTGGGAGTTTTTGACATTTTACTACAGTCACAACCTAACAATATCGGGTGGGGGCAAGATTGATGGGAGAGGGTATCACTGGTGGATACTTTGTCTGCTTAATGATAAGAAATACCTGCCGAATGAGAGTGCCCGTCCCCATTTAATAAGGCTTTACAGATGCAGGAATACCACCATTCACGATCTCATACTTAAAAACTCTGCACAGTTCCATATTAAGATGGATGAGTGTTTCGGAGCTGCCATTTACAACCTCAATATTAGAGTCAATACTACTGCTCAACTCAATCTTATTAAACATTTTTCGTTGGAGGGGACCATACCTATGTTCCCATTCAACACTGATGGGATAGATCCACATGGCTCGAACATGCACATATACAACCTTACCATCCAGAACTGGGATGACGTTGTAGTACCCAAACCAGGATCAAAATCAGATTTGTATGATGATTGCACTCAGAACTATCTGGTGGAGAACTGTACGGTTATTCTGGGGGTGGGTATGTCCATAGGAAGTATCTCACCTTCAGGTAACTACAACTGTATAAAAAATGTGACGTTTAGGAATATTCATATGGAGCATCCTTGGAAGGGAATTTATATCAAAAGCAACCCAGGAGACTCAGGTTCAGCTATTGTATCGAATATTGTGTACGAGAACTTTACTATGATCGGCCCGAGGTGGTGGGCAGTGTATATAGGTCCCCAACAAATGAAATAGCCTGACGGTGATGGCCCTGGCTGCATGATCTACCCACTCGATCCTAAAGGTAAGTGTATTACACAGCCTCTTGTAACCATCCAAAACATCACTCTCAGGAACATCGCTATTAAGGACAGCCTCCTCTATCCCATAACCATCCGTTGTAATGTATCAAACCCTTGTAGGCATTTTGTTTTTTAAAATGTCACCACTAATAAATGGAGGTTCGGTCAACTCTAAACCGGGGTAGTATGTGAGTATGTGACAGGCACTCAGAGAGACACCTCTCCCCAGATCCCCTGCTTCTACTAAGGGCTCAACTCTGATCAGACATTTAAGCCACCCCACCAGAAATCCCCTAACCCCACCAGCAAGTAAATGTGGTAAGCCTTGTTCGAAGCTGACAAACTGCACCCTTACCACGATGAAGATCCTGACGACATGTAGCTAGCATACAAATATTAAGACGAATGATGAGTTTATAAATTGATAGTTTATATGTAAGGTTAGTCTGAGCTATTACCCCCTCCAGCGCCAATCCGATAGTAAAAGAAATCCCGACAGTTCAAGGCACTCTTCCTTAAAAGCGCTACCCTCCAATCGAAGCAAATAGGCACCAACATCTGCCAGATCCTAACACCAATTATCTGTCTGCTCTTCACCTATCTTATTAAGGTGATCGCCACTGACAATCTTAACGTCGAGCAGGATCAGATCACCTTCGGTATACCCCTAAACTTTCCAGTGTGGGTGGTGCCGCAAATCAACGAATTGATCAATATGAACTGTCTCCAATGGTATGTCTACTCAGGTGATCCTAAATACGCGTAATATGTTACCTTGACTCAGCAGCTACATCGGACAGAAAAACGGTAACGGCAGCAAATCAGGCCTGCTAGGGGAAACACGCACTATCAACGGGAGCTGCCATTTTAATCCGTGTTGGTATAAGAATCAGTCCACTGTTGAGAATATCTAATCTCCTATGTTCCGATACGCAGTAATGATTAATTAAAGAAGAATGAAAGCACAGTGAATTTGGAGGTGGCTAGGAGAACCGAATATGTTAATAAGAATGAGACATACAAAAAGGTTATTTAGGTTATTCCCGATGGAACCATCTACTTCCAGGAGGCAAGTGATACGTCACTGAAGGCAGTTATACAGATTAATGATGGAAGAACATTTCAATACCATAGGAGTAATGGGATTACTGCCATACAAATGAGACAGAATGCATCGACTAAGTTCCAAGGGTATATTACTGTAGCGGAAGGACAACTAACATTTGTGGATCTGATCAATAACGCTTACATAAAGAAACTTACTAATGGCAGGGTGGACGTTCAGACTGGTATCGTTTATATGCCCCCAGCTGGAGACGGCAACATCCTAGTAAACAGTATCATCAACTTGGTTGGATCAACAATATTCCCTCTCGCACTAAGCCTCCTCTTCCCAGTGTTCCTCTACGCTATAGTCCTCTAGAAGTAATAGCGACTCATCCAAATGATGAAAATGAATGGTATGAGCATGAAGAACTACTGGTTTGTAACTTTCCTATTCAATCTGATACTCAGCTTCCTCACTAACATGATCTTCTACTTGTTTGGGTACTTTGTGGTTAGGAATACATTCTTCACTCAGACACCATTCTTGATTATGGCTGTTGTGCTGTTAGGGTGGATGCTAGCACAGATAGGAATGGCTTTTCTCTTCCAGACTATCCTTAGTAATTCGAGGTCAGCTAATATTATTGGGTACCTGTTGTCGATATGGACTTCGCTGATGGGAGCCAGTTTGAATGTAGCTGTATACCAGTTCCCTACTGCACTGCCTTACGGGTTGAGGATGTACGCTCCAGTAGGATTTACCAGGATATTCTATATTATGCTTACCAAATGTTCAAGTAATGAGTGCATAACCAGTTGGAAGGGTATCCCCTCAGAAATGAAAGACTGTATTGCATACCTGTATGTATGTTTTGTAGTGTTTACGTTATTGGGTATCTATCTACATGAGATCATCCCACAAGAATATGGAGTAGCTAGACCGTTCACCTATCCCATCAAATTCTTTACCAATCTCTGCAAGAAGAAGAAGGCCGACAATTAACAAATAGAAAGAGATAAGGAACTATCGAAATACATCAATGACGAGGATGAAGACGAAGACTCCAGGAATTAAAGGAATGATGTTAGTAGGTTCAACGACTCTTTCGAAAACTTCCCACTCGTATGTAATAACCTTAGGAAACTCTATAAGAAGGAAGGTAGATAAGGTATGTTCGCTGCTGTTAGGAGCTTTAATCTGATAGTGGAACCGAACCAGATATTCGGGCTATTAGGACCTAATGGCGCTGGTAAGACTACTCTGATCTCTCTAATAACAGGGATGTACGAACCAGATAACGGTAACGCTTGGATCGGAGGGTATAGTATCAAAGACTAAATCTAGAAAGTACATCTTGAGATGGGAGTATGCCCCCAGTTCGATCTCCTCTGGCCTGAGATGACAGTCGAGTAACATCTATACTTCTACGCCCGTCTAAAAGGATCGAAGAGAAGCGAATAAAAATAGAAGGTAGAATAGGCTATTCGTGAAGTCAACCTGGAGAACTTCTCCACATTCAAAACCAACCAACTATCAGGTGGTATGAAGAGAAGACTATCAGTAGCTATCAGTTTGGTGGGTACCCCCAGAATAGTGTTTTTGGATGAACCTACAACTGGGTTGGATCCTGAAAATAGGAGACAGCTATGGTCAGTTCTCGCCAAATGCAGAGAAAAGAGAGCTATGTTCCTCACCACCCATATGATGGACTAAGCAGATACCCTCTGCAGTAGAATCGGTATTATTACTAACGGAGTACTCAGAACAGTAGCCAACCAAATCAAACTACGGAAAAGATACGGTGGAGGCTACCGTCTAGATATCAACCTTATGAAAGATGATATGAAACTACGAGAGACAGTCGTCCTCACCTAGGACATAAACGAACCTAACTAGTAGTAACTGAATAGACAAATGGAACAGTCAGCAGCTGAGTAATAAAAAAGATAACAAGATGTTGCCGATAAATCCAAAAAACTTAAGAAGTTTATGGCAGACAATTTCTAAAATAGTCGACTGTTAAAAGTATTCAATGGTAACTTTATCTATCAACTGGGGACGAAGGTTAAAGTATCGGAGGTGTTTGAGACATTGGAGAAACATAAGGCGTAGCTGAGGATTGCGCACTGGGGAGTATTGAATAGCTCGTTGGAGGATGTGTTTATGGCGGTTGTAACTAAGTTTGATAGGGAGGAGGTACTGGAGGTACCGGCGCTTAGTGATGAGATTATCAATACCAGCAACCAACCAGCAGTATCAGAGCAGAAACAAGAGTCATCTGATCTGCTGAGTCAGACTTCCAGGAACAAACACAACGAAAGTGTGATATCCAACTGATGTTATTCCAAAAATATAGTAGGTTTTATTATGGATGGTTAGATTAAGGTTAGATATTAGAATAGTAATGAAGTAAACAGTGTAAGGAGAGGGATTCGAACCCTCGCGGATCTACTCCACTAGGTCCTAAGCCTAGCCTCTTAACCTCTCGAGCATCCTTACTACCCATATTTTATGCTGCTAACTTTCACAGACAGTATATTCTTTTGGCTGTATTTAGAATAAGATTGATAGTATTCTGACGCCTAAACCTGTTATTTATTTTAGTCTGGCACTAAAACAAAGAGGTAGAGATAGAGTATGTATTATAGGGTATGGGTAAAAAGTGCAAGAAGTGGGATTCGAACCCACGAGGATTGCTCCATCAGATCTTGAGTCTGACCCGTTAACCACTCCGGCATCCTTGCTTCCTTCCAATATTACCCTCCAGCTGGGTTATTAATAGTAGGATTATTGGTCATTAAATTATGTTAATAGTTTATAAGTATATGTTTATAAAGCTCCATCATTTAGAAGTCTTAGTTTACTTTTTGGAGGGCTTCTTCTCTTTTGTTACTGTTGGTAACTAGCTCTCGGGTTTGGCTCTGTATACGTCTATTGGGGTGTTCCATATAAATATGGCACCTTATGCTCCTACTGACACTATTGTCTTCTGATCTGGGGAGAATTGAATCTAAATTAATAGAACGGTACCTTTGTGATGGCTCCTGAATGGCCGCTGCCCTCGTAGTACTTGTGTCCGTCGTCATAGCCCCATATTCTTAAGATGGTGTCTTCTCCTCCAGTTACGAAGTGCTCTCCTTCCTTAGTAATGGCCAAAGCGTTCAGTTATCCCTCATCTGACCCATCTATCTTCCGAATGACCTGACCGTCGAACTTCTACCAGTAGGTTATCTTACGATCGGAGCCAGTAGTCAACAGTTGGTATTCTTCTGGGTGGAACGCAACCTGTTTGAAAAGGGTAGACTCAAAAAGACAGATAATACGCGAGTAGGTCTTCAAGTCCCATATGATGCAGGATCCATCGCCACTGCCACTGAGTGCCTGGTCATTATTTTTGCTGATTTGGATCGACCAAACTCTTCCCCGATGCTCTTTCAGTGAGGCTTCCATAGTTTGAGTTTGTTTTCCTATTTTCCACACTCTCACCTCTCCTTCTGTTCCTCCTGAAACTATCTTCTGACAGTCAGTAGTGGCTGTTATCGCTGTAACTCCGTGGTGGTGCGCATCGTTGATGACATAAAGTAGTTTACCTGACTGAGGAAGAAAAGCTCTGATTTTTCCATCAGACCACCCAGAGATAATTGACTTTCCATCGTACATAAAGGCGACAGTATTGCACTCTAAATTGGGCACCTGAATTCTGAGCAACTCCTGCCTGTTGTTTGCGTTCCAAATACGGATGTCGTTGAGAGAACAGGTAGCGAAGACGTCGGAGTAATTTGCTGGAAAAGCAACGTCGTTGATTCTTTCGTAGTGACATGTATTCCTAAGTTCCCCAGCCAAATTCGTTGAGTTTACCCAGTAGATATTGGATTGGTTAGTTCCGCAGAAGAAATGAGAGTAGTCTCCTGTAAAGGTAATCGAACTGACTCCACCTAAAACCTATCCTTCGGCAACTTGTTGCATAGTCTGAATGGAAATCTTGCCTATCTTACCATCTCCAGCACCGATTATGATATCGCCGTTGGGAAGGAGTTTTAAGGTGTTGATTCCAAGCGAAAACAGTTTCTTGACGGGTCCCAATCTCTTGTAAATGGCTTTTTCGATGTTTATCTCAAAGAAATCTCCTGTTTTGGTTCCAACATAACAGTAGCTGTCAGAAGAATCAACAGCACAGCAGGTAAAGTATCTCTTGACATTCCCGAAATTGACGTCGACTGACAGGATCTAAATTAGGCTAAAAATACCTTTTTGTTGTTCTTATCGATAGTCAGAATCTGTACACCGCTCTGTAGAACAGCAATAAGCTTACTGTCGGTGTTGTTGAAGAAGCACACTTCGTTGACCACATCCTTGACTGGGGCTCCGTATAGACTCTTGCCACTTTCGACATCCCACACGATTAGCATGTTTTTGTCTTCCAAACCACCCTGAGTGGCTAGCAATTTGCTGTTGTTCGAGAAGGAGAGACTGGCGATGAGAACCTTGTGAAGCTTGAGTCTGTGGAGGAGTGTCCTTTCGTTGAAATCCCAGATGATGACATCGGCTTGGAAGCCCATGAATGTCTTCTGTCCACTGGCCACATATTTCCCGTTGTTGGAGACTCTAATGACTGTGTTAGATAGGAATTACCTGATATTTTATTGTCGTGGCCTCGAAGAAAGGTCTGTTAACGAGTGAGGATGTGTCGGATAACTATGGTAGAGCCGAGCGGATAGATCAGATGCTCATTATCAGGATGTAGAATGAGTCCGTCTCTGGTGGACCCAGAATAGCCAATTACAGAGTTGATTGAGACTTCTTTATCCATCGAAGTTATACTTTTTAAATTATATCTCGGGGTTTTTATTCAAATCTCTTATAATCTCAATGCTCGAAATTCTAGATTTCTGCCATCGATGCAAATACCTCGAATTAGCAGCATTTTAATTAAACTCAGTTAAATTATTAGTTAGTCTTACATGATTTTTGAAATTAAGCTTAATACAGTTGAATATTGTTTTAGCAATTCGGTACAATATTGAATTAATACATTCAGGATAGAAAATAATAGATTATTCTATCTAATTTATCTAATTGTCGAGAAGTTTTGAAAGGTTTAAAACATTCTAAGTTCAATGATGAAATAACTCCGTGCTTCATCGTTAAGCTTGATTTAAATACTACAATAAATAATAATCTAAAGATGGTTCCGTTCTCGAGACTATAGTGAGTACTGGCTTGGTTGCATAAGTAAAGACTTATTCTTGCTGTAATATCAACAAACGAACATGTCATGCTTCTATTTATTGTCTTTCAGTTTTTAAGTTCTATTAATTTTAGCCACCGTCATCCTGTTGATTCGACCCATCATATGTCTGATTTTAGAACTAGTTTCAGTTTGACATTTATTTAATATCAATATTCTCTAATTAGTGATGTATACTGCCTATTGATATTGATTTGTGACTGTTTCTCACTATTTATCCCAATTAATATAAATTGGTCTTTATGTACCAAGCTTAATGAAGAGGACAATAAACAATATAACCTAAATACTGAGCAAGCTAAAGTGTACAAATTAATGCTAAGCTAGAACACCATAGAAGCAAGTGGAATGTAAAGGTTGATTAGAGTATACTACAGTCAAATCGTTTGGCTGTTGTGCATTTTGATTTATATTAAGCATTAATAACATGAAAGATAGTACACGAGCAGGCAGATTTAGGGCAGCATAATACATAAGTGCTACCGAAGGCGTCCTCAAACTGCTCAAAGTCGTCAAATAACACAGCGAACCCAAATTTTCCTGCCTGCCCTACTGCAAGGTCTCCGCCGAGAAGTACCCCGTATTCGCAGACTTTGAGGTCTAGTTCTCTAAGGAAAAGAAAAGGCAGAGTTACAGGCCGATAGTCAGTCGTAGGCTGCTGCCCATCAACCACGACCCTCGCAGTGACTACGTTCTGATTGGCAGTCTCGTCAACCAAAATAAGCTGCCTGCAGTCTCCACAACCAAGAACCTCAGAGTATGCACCGAAGCCGATACTAGCGACCTGCCAGCAGCCCAATCCTATTGTCTGAACCAGGAGATAAAGCTGTAAAGCCTGCGGTCAAAGCGCAATCTACACAGTTTGTACGCATTCTAGTAATCGCTTACAGTCCCGACGAAGTAAGAGTACAGGAGAAGAACTCGCAGGCTCAAGACTGACGCCGTGGTGTTTGACTGTGCCAACCCACAAGACGTTTAAAGGCTGGAGCACGCACTAGTGCAAAAAGCAGAAGAGAAGTAACATAAATCTAGGAGCGAGAAGAAACAGCAACAACCTCAGAAACTCCGAAACCTCACAAAGCTGAGCTCACTATCCCGCCGTAACAGTAAACATATCGCTGCAGAGTCAATCTACTCGGGCTGGGATTTCGAGAAGACCCATACCGATTGGGAAGAGAGCTTCCAGCAGGCCATTCGACGTCACTGCTGAAGGACAAGGTTCTAATTATTGGTTTTTGTGTTGTAATAATCTAATATTCTTTCACACACACATGGAGCCAGAACACCACCAAATAGTATTCAGATTCTACGAGAAGGAGTACCCCGACGAAGAAGACCTAGTCATGGTACTGTTGGCAACTAACTTAGGGCGAAGTCGTCGAGGTTGAGGAGAACGCCACATACCTGGATTTGTTGGAGTACCCAGGCAAGCAGGGCATGATCACTCCGGGCGAGTACACGCGATCGCTCAAGAGGGTCAACATCCAGAAGGCCCTGCGTAAGGGCAAGGATGAAATCGTGAGGGTGATCCGTGTCGACAAGGATAAGGGCTACATCGACCTCTCCAAGAAGAAGGTACACAAGCAGGAGGAGATCGACTTCCGCGACAGGTTCGCCAAGACCAAAACTCTTAACAGCATAATGCGCACAATCGCCGAGCACCTTAAGTGCGACATCTACGACGTCATGAAGAACATCGCCTGGCCTCTGTACCGACAGTCGCCGCAGCCTCTGCAGATCCTGATCGAGGCAATGGTCGACGAAAGCAAGCTGAACTGTTTGGAGCTCGATGAGCCCACCAAGACCAAACTCATGTCAGAAATCAAGAGGAGGTTCCAGCCGCCCAGAGTGAAGATCATGGCCACCTTCGAGATAAGCATCAACGACTTCGAAGGCATCAACATCATCAAGGAGGCACTCACTCTTGGCCAGAACAAGAGCAAGCCCGAGTTCAGAATAGAGGTAGAGCGGTTGATATGTAGATCACCATACTAGGAGCACCGGTGTACCTGATTGCGCTGTAGACCGACAAGTGTCCCGACGGAATCAACCTCATTAACGAGGCCCTGGCGGAGATGAAGAACTTCATCGAGGCCAGAGGTGGGACTTACAAGGCCAAAGAAGCAGTATGTTGAAGGTTAACTCAGCCTAAAGTAATAGGAGATCGCAACCAGCACATCGAACAACTGATCCAGGAGTCCAACAAAAATTTGGCGGCAGTCGATAGCGATGACTCTGGCATGGGCTCTGCCAGTGGCGATGACTAGTGAATATACGTGCATCATTTAAATGGATAACACAATTATTCAAACTATTAATTAATGGAACCAAAAAACACCGAATCCGAGAGCACAGTCAAAAAAATCAAAATCAAGACTCTGACAAACCAGGTATACGAGCTTACTTTCGACATTTCGGTAAGTTAGCATTAATGAAGCAACCCGTCAGCGTCTTTAAGCAAAAGATCAGTGAGATATCCAGTGTACCTGTCGACAGACAAAGGCTGGTTTTCGGAGGTAAACTGTTGCTTGATGAGCAACTAGTTAGCGCTTACGGTATAGATTTCATTATCTCAGTAAAGGCTGACGATCAGACTGTGCACTTAATGGCTAAGACCGAAGCATCTCAAAGTTCACCTAACCCAAACAATCCTAACCCGCAGCCTCAGCAGCAACAACAACAGCAGTTTGAGCCACCTCGCGTCAATCCTTTTGGATTTGATTTGGGTTCTCTTATGAGGGGTGATCTTTCAGGTCTGGCTGGCACGTTTAACGACTTGACTAATATGTTCAGATCAATGACTGGTGGTCAAGGTAATCTACCGCCACAAGCTACTGTAGTCATCGGCACAACACAACCTCCAATCCCAACCAATCTAACGCCACCTCAACAACAACAACAAACTTCTCAACCCAATCAACCACAACAACCGCAACAACGACCACAGCAGGTTCAGCAACAAACTCAGCCTCATACTCATATCCATATTCCGCTTACACAACCAAGACCAACAGTCCAACCGTCTCAAGCCCAAGGGATCCCACTACCAAATCAATTTCAAGTTCCACTTGGACATACTCATAGACACGTTCATACGCAGAATCCGCCTACAAATTTAGGCCAACCGAATTATTCGACTGGTCCTGTACCAGTAATACTTCCCTTTAATACACTGTACACCCTCGGAAGTATGGTGACTCAGCTTACAGGCGAAGGATCTGTGTTCCCAGGACCTCCTTTACCTCAGATGGGTAACAGAAACAATATTCAAATTATGGGCTCTTATCTTTCTAACTGGCATTTCCAAATTATGAGACTGTTGCCTTATGTTTACAGACTGGGCGAGGTTATGAGCAGATAACCGGCACTGGAAGATCCCCAGCAAAGAGAATAAACCAACAACTTACTTTTACGAGTGACTCCAATCCTGTAGCAGGTAACTCTTGCAACTCAACCAGTTCTCAATCTCTATAGAGGTCTTCGTCTTGGCCCTAACCCTGGACAGTTTACTATCAATCCTCCACCCCCTAGTGTACCCGGCCAGTTCATTTTTCATCCCCCTGGACCAGGGCCAGTTAACCAGTCCGTGCCCACCTCAGTTCCTTCAATGAATACTATGAACTAAACAATTATGTCGCCAGTATTTACAATTTCAACTGTTGTTGAAGAAGCGATTGATGGTAGCTAGAACCCTGTAAGTGGACCTTCTTCATCACCTGTTCAGGTTATCCAACATACAACTATGACTATGACAGGCCCAATTAACACCAATCCTACAAACAGAAATTAAGTCTCTCAGCAAGTCCATCTAAATTTGCCTTTCAATCTCCTCCAACAGGGACAGCCTCCTCTTCAACCTAGCCAACAAACCCAAACCCAAGGCCAACAACAAGCTCCACCAACTGCACCTGCAAGCTCACCACTAGCTCCCACTACCCAGCAACCAAGTATTTCTCAGAGGCAGCCAGTATCTCAACCTTCCAGCTCATCCTCACAGCCCCAAGTAGCTCAACTCAGTGGTTTATTATCGAATCCAAGTATCTCTGGCTTAATGACACCAGAAAACATCAGCATGGCAACTTCTTCAAATGTCAGAGACTTACTCAAATCTCTGCAATCTGAGTCTCCAAATCCTTCTACTGAAGAGTCTATCTACTCTTTGATGTTTGGAGATGTAGTGATGGGAGAGATACTAAGCAGTCTAACAACAAGAAACTTTTCCTATCTAAACACTAGAAGACCTTCTATCAAGAAGGGTGTTCAGGCAGCACTTGCTCGATATGGTAATTCAAGCTCAGCTCTCCTCCAAAAGATCGCTACCGATGCTGTCTAGGTATTAGTATCTGAGGAACTGAGAGGAGCGGCGATGGAAGGGTTTGACTGTGATGGTCTTGTTGTTGAAATTATTACTAAGTATGCTAAGCAGTGGATTGAGCTGACTTTGAGTGAAGAAGCTGGAGACTACGCTTAACTATCAGTGAAGATAGGCAAGAAGTTTATTGGAGAGTTGCTTTATTAACTAAGTGAAGGAAATGAGAATGGGTTGGAAGAGACTTTACCCCATATTCGGAACAGAATCGTTTAGTTCGTCAATCCGTACGCTATGGGTATGGGAGGGCTGTTCTTCAGTCTCCTCGAAAGATTTATCGTTCCTCTCTACCACGAACATGAAACTGAGAGACAGCTGGAGGCACATCGTACGATCTAAGACCATGCTAATTAAGAGGATTACATTCAGAGGATTCGAGAGTCGGCCGAAGAAGATTAGAAGGAAATACGAGAGGCATTAAACAAACCACACAGCCAATATTACAAATGACCCTGTATGTTGAAATCATTAAATCCAGATATAGGCAGTAACTATCATCTTTTTTAATCATGGTTTACAAAGCATCAAAGTCGATCATCGCTCTATTCGTCCTTATCGTTGGGTCGAACTGCAGCTGTGCCTTTATTGTGCAGGACGATCTTACTCCTCGCCGTCCTTATAAGAACTAAACTGAACCTCAGCTGATCGACCAAATGAGCTGTCCTGAGTGGAATGGTAAGATAGGATGCTGCAATTATAACTCCTTCAGACAGACGCAGTCTTCTTTCGGCAAGATAGACACTGTCTTTGGCTCCACTGCGGGTGGATGCGATGTCTGTGCAGTCAACCTTAAGAGGTTCTGGTGTGAATACAGTTGTAATCCGAACCAGTCAAATTTCCTCGAAGTAAATTATTGCTAAGATAGGTGGGTGACTATGTGTAAGTGGACTCATTCACGAAACCCGGCGAGAAAGTCTGGGTTCAGAAAATAAAGATGTTCGTCGAAAGTTCAACTGCTTGCAAGCTATTTGAGTCCTGCGAGAGGACTTCTTACGCTTCACAAGTAAGTGCTATGCAGACGACTGCTGGCTTTCTTAATTTTCAGGGTACCAACGCCATCTAGGACGCTACACAGACCATAGCCATTTAGTTCGTCAACTCAAAAGAAACAGGTCTCTTTATTCCTGACTTGGACGGCTGTGATAAGCAAATACCTTAAGACTACAGGCATTTTAAGGTCAACGCAAACTGTTCCTGCAACTCCTGTGACCAGCTTTGCAGTGGCAAAAGTTTATACGAACCCACCTCCGTGATGGAGGGCTTCGATTACGTGCTTGTCAGCAGTGTATGGGGAGGCGTGATATTAATCTCTGTAGGTCTCACTTTGTTCAGAGTATGCAGGCAAAAGTAAAAGAAAGTACATACACAATGATACACAATTATAAATCTTCATTTTCTGATCGGATTGGAAGGGTTGATTTGGGGGCGAGAAGGCCCTGTAATCTTGCTGGGGTCTGGATTGTCAAACCATCTCTTTACCTCCTGCTTTTCGCTTTTAATGACTGCCTTTCCCATAATCGATTAGCAGTAAAACTCTTTGGAGTGGATTGTTGCGCTGCTACCGTGAGGAAGAACGAGGCTTCTCAGTTTGGTAGCATTTGCAGTCAGCTACAGGGAGTTAACTATCGACACCTTCCTTGATTCAAAGTTGTCTGTCTGAATCATACAACTAGAAGCCACCAGCTGGTCGATATTGACTGTGCCCTGTGGGTTTGTAACGATGAGAGTGTTTGCTTGTATGTTTGGTGCTTTAAACACAGGTTTGGGCCCTAGAAGCTCCAGATTTAGAGTATTCGACCGCATTTTTGAACTCACAGGACCTTCGACATGCACAATACTGCCAAATATCTTGCCCTGGTACGAAAAGTCCTCTGGTATTTTGAAGCGAATGTTGATACGTTCGTCAAGATTGCGCTTAAGTTCGCTATCGTCGATCTTACATGCTCTTTGTTCCTAACTTATGATGTAGTTTTCGGCACCAGTCAAGCCCTCGATTTCCACCACAGAGTAATCGTCCCAGATTGTCTCGAAGCTCAGGTCGTAGGACCTATTTAGCAGCCTGAGACTCAGTTCGGCTCCCTGCCCATAGTAGAACTTGTGGCTGATGAGGCCAAACTTCGGAGTGTGTCTGGTTCTCAGACAGGAGACTATTCGTCTGGAGAG
>JAOXNN020210432.1:0-18648 GCA_028571205.2 Hydropsyche betteni | reverse complement strand
GAATGAGTTACTGCGGCTATTTCAAAGACTAAATACCTAACGGCTAAGGTGCCTACTTCTTTCCTAACGGTTAGGCCTACTAAGGCAAACTTACCATGAACGTCAGAAGTGGAATGGGCACCTATTACTATATTGATGGCTCTGTCTATACTGGCGAGTGGAAAAACAATATGCGGTAAGGGCATGGTACGATAAGCTATGCGAATGGGGATCTGTACGAAGGTGCGTGGATAAAAGACGATAAGCATGGCGCAGGAACCTACACATATCAGAATGGAACTAAATTTGTAGGATAGTTTGCTTACGGCAAGCGAAATGGGAAAGGTATCGTTTATTATATGAGTGGTGAGAAGGCGGAGGGTAATTGGGTGGAGGATAGGATGGAAGGTAGGGGAATATTGAAAATGAATAACTGCAAGTACTAGGGCAATTTCTAAAAAAGTCTCAAGAGCGGAGAGGGAAGAGTCGTCACTGTCAATGGAGAGAAATATGAAGGACAGTGGAAGACAGATGATATCAATGGTGAGGGTAAGTTTACTTTCAAATAAGGAGATATCTATAAAGGACAATTTAAGGAAGGCCAGCGTCATGGTAAAGGATTCTATCAATATAATAATCAGGACTACTACTAAGGAGAGTGGAAAGCCGATAGCAAGCATGGTCACGGAGTGATGCATATGTCCTCAGGTGACGTATACAACGGTAGTTGGGTATAGGGATTTAAAAGTGGTTCGGGGGAGTACATCTTTGCGAATTCTGACAGGTACGAGGGACAGTTCAAAAATAGTAAAAGATAAGGCCGAGGAGCATACCTCTGGGCCGACGGCAGCTACTACTAGGGGATGTGGCTGGACGACAAGATGCATGGCGCAGGTACATACGTAAGCAACGACGGTAAAAAAGTCGAGGGCAAATTCTAGAGAGACAACTTTGTGAGCACATGACTCAGTTTTATAGTTATTTTATTGTTTAATGCATATGTAACTCGAGATAGTTGGATCTCCCACACGCCCGTTCACCTCTCTTCGCCGCAAACACACTCTCAAGGAACAGTCGCCAGCCGCTCGAATGCTCTAACGGTAATTACGAAACTCATCTGGGTTCTCAAACAAAAGTACCATAATCTGCACATAGGAAGTACCCCTCATCTATAGAACGAGTAGAACAAGAAGATCGTTGGGGACCTGATCAAACAACTAAACCAGTAGATTCAACATCGACAGAAGATAGAGGAGTAGCTTAAGGAGTGGAAGATGCGTCTGGTGAGGAAGGAGATGGAGTTTAGATAAATTATCTCACGGTATGAAACCGACAAAGTGTACAGTGAAGGTTATTTCAAGGGTTATCAGCAATCCAGGGTTACTGTCAATGCATTCCAACATTCAAAAGAAGATTGAGTAGGCCGACCACAAGAACACCTAGTGGTTGTAGAGCAAGTTCAAGGAGAGCCTTACCGTAATGGATAAGAAGATAAACGAGATGCAGTCCAAAATGAATGCATAGATAATGAAGAACAAAAAACTATCAGTAGACGTAAGTGAAAGGTTATTTAGAGTTACAACGATATAATGATGGAGATAGAGAACACCAAGAACCTTGCCAAAAGTATCGACGAGTAGAACAAGAAGTTAGTGAAGGATGTGAGAGACCTTAAATTTAAAAACCAGCTGCTTCAGGAATAACGGGCAATGATCATCCAGTAGATCATCGATAAAAAGGCGATTATCAAGCATTTGTTGGCAGAAAGAGGGTAACATTCGGAGAAACCCAGCCCTTAAAGGCTAATCTACAGTAAGTAAACCTAGAGAAATACAAGGTTTATTGGTGAACCCAGCCTATCCTCCCCCAAGAAATCCATATCAAAAAGAACAGGGTATTACCAGTCAGAAGAAGACTCTAAGATGCTGCCACCTTAAAAGAAGTCGATACAGTACCTTCAAAGGACACTCTACAGGGAGAAGAAGAGGAATTTCTAGTTATCTACACTATTCACTCAAAGTTCTAAGAAGAGTTAAGAGCTGGGTTCCATCCTCTGGTAGTGCATTAATCAGGCAAAGAGGGAACTGGGTGGTAATAGTGATTAGTCGTTCGCAGCTAAGGTTGTGGGGAATCTAGCCAAAAGCTAAAAGCTTATTCTGGCTATTAGCGACACTAGCAAAATGCTCAATCCTTCTCGAGTAACCTCTCCTCTGATGGAGGAGTTACTCGAAAGTGATTTTATGTGATGATTTAAAATGTATATGCATTAATTATCATTGAGTGCCCAATTGGATGTTCTCGAAAAAGTCGTGGGAAAGCACCTGGTAGACCGATAATCTTCGCTCGGGGCATAATACCAGTAGTTTCCTGAGTAGGTCTCGGCCCTGGGCGGATTCTACTCCATCGATAATTCGATCTAGGCCTCTGGTGTTCATGGGCTGGCTCTGATCAAGAAGATAGTATACATCGTTCACTCCATAAAGCCCAAGTAGAACTCTAATAAGATGTTCAGAGTTAAGGGTGTATGCAAGAGGTACACGTTGGGGATGGATAGTTTGAAGAAGAATGATTCCAAAGGACCATATATCTGAGGCAGCTGAGGGAGTCTGTCCGATAAGCTCTTCAGGAGAGGTATACCATAACTTGGAAACTCTCTCAGGTTTTGACTAAATTTGTCCCAAGGTAGCATCAACCAGCTTAGCCTCTATCCCTTTAGTTAGTATGTGTGAAGGGCAGAGAGCTCCATGACAAAGGTTGACCGAATGAAGGTCCCTTAGCCCTAGAAGAGTCTTAAACAAGATGGTTCTCAAGTTATTTAAGGGCATTATTGTCTTGTAAGTCAAGTAATTGAGGTCCCTCTCCATTTACTACCTCACAATATTAAGTTTTCCATCACTCAGAATACACTACTTAGCAGTCATTATGTATCTACTATTGAGCCTTCGAAGTGTATTCTCAACCTCGATTATCTTACTGAATAGCTCTTGATCTTCCTTCAGTGGAACTGTCTTTACAACTACTGGCTCCCTGGTGTCAGCATGCACACATCTCTCCACTCTGGAATAAGCCCTCCCACTCAATATAGTCATCGATCTGTAAACAATATTACCAGGCTCAACATTCATCACTGGTACAGAGCTGGTAGGCAATATTTTCTACTGTTTACACTTTTCAATAAACTCTGGGTTGTTTGCCAAATTCTCCACCATCCTTTCAAAGTTAAACGACCCGGACATACTCATGTCCCCATGATAGTGCATCTTATCAAAGTGAACTTCACTCTTCCTGTCAATATTCGCTAACTGCTCATAGGACTCTGAACATGCTTGATCCGAAATAAAGTGATCCTTATCATAGATCACTTGCTGATAATTTTATCTTTTGGAATATTCCAACTTGAGAACATCTTCACTGCCAGAGCCAACCCTCCACATTTATTGACTATTCACCAGAGAACTGACGATTCTGTTGCCATGAGCATAGACCCTCTGCCTTTCCAGGCTGGAGTCGACCTTTTGGAGCATGGGATTGTTGGTCCTGTAGAACCGAGGGTTGTTGAAGGAGCGCTCCTTGAACTCAATGCTGTTCGCTAAAACAGCGTCTCTCTTGCGTCGGAGCAATCCACTCCACCTGTTTTGAGGTGTCAGTGATGGTGTTTGAGATTTGGAGTCTGTTGTCTATATTTACATTTATAATCTTTATACAAGGACAACCGGTTGATAGCTTTAAAGTGGTACTCTGTTAAATTTTAACGCATTAGCAGTGACAGTTACACAACTCATAAATCTAGGGAAATCCCTATCCAAAAATATAGTATCCGTTGGTAAAGATGACAGAAAGAGGGTAATTTATGACAATATTACAAGTATGAATATCAGATGAAAACCTGGATGTTCTCATCCCATCCCTCTATTTCAGCAAAATCCAACTCTCCTAAATGCTCTGGTTAGTGTACGGGAGAAAATTAGCGAGCTCGTATTGGATGCTTGTATTAGAACAGATAACCAGCACTCATGTTGTACTGACCGTTGCGCACCTTCTGCCAGTCTATCCCGAAAAACCAAGGATGCTTCCTTAGCTACTCTGCGTCTCTCTTGTAACCTAGTCTCGACGAGGGTGTTTTCTACAGTAATCTACTCACAAAATTTTGCATCTCGTCCGACACACATTTCAATTCCATTGACTTTGCGCTCAGGATACGACTATGAACCTCGATAATGCTGGTGTCTTAGCAACTAAATGGTGGAGATTTCATGATCATTTAATAAAGGAGTACTCCCAGCATGTACCAATCAAGTCCAAATGAATACTCCTTTTCCTACAGCATCTAAGGAGCTAGATAGGCGTGGCTTCCACAGATACTGCTGGATCTAATACCTTACTTCGATAGACCGAAATCCAAAACTTTAATATGTCCTGCTTCATCAAACCCAATGTTCTAGGGTTTGAGATCCCTGTAGATAATACACTTCTCATGAAGGTACCCAATAGCTTCTATTAGTTCACATGCCACCAACCTAATATAGTTTTAAGGGAGTTGTATGCACTTATTTAGTAAATCTCTTAAAGAACCATTCCGACAGAGCTCCAACACCAAAAATAAATACTCCGAATTCTGGAAAGAGGCATACACCTTAACTATATGCTTACTTTCCAATTTCGACAGTATTTATTTTTAATTGAACGTGTATCTTGCCAGTTGGTAGTTCAGCCTCTATTTATGAATGCACTTTAGAGCGTACAAGGTGCCAGTTTCCCTAAATTTGACCTTGTGAACATCCGCGAAGGCTCCTTTCCCTATTATTGCTCCCATTTCAAAATCACTCTAACTTTTAAACTTTACGCTTCGGCTACTCCATACACTCTGTCTATCTCTACTCCTCTTTGACTCCAACTTGCGGATTGGATTGAAACTGACTGCTTTCCTTACTATGGCAGCCTTCCTCGAGTCCCTCCTTACGCAAATAGTCGATACATTCTAAAACAGAGATTTTCTTTACTTTTCAGGGTTCTTAACAGCTTTCATGACGTAATTCTATCTAATCCTCTCCTCTCTAGTCTTGGGCCTTAGGTTAAGAGGAAGCACTCCATTTTCGTTGATGGTGTTCAGATAGGTAGGAACCACATCAACCTCACAGCCATAGTACTGTAGATAATGCAAGTAGTTATTACCATAATTATCCACATAACTCCAATCAATTAGCAGCCGATAGTCATTTAAGATATGACGTATTAATGACGGTTGATATTTTATTAGCCAGTTTAATGGAGTTTAAAATCTAGAGTTAGGTTGGTTGATGAGAGCGGGCTCTTTCCCCAACAAATATCTAGCCACATCGATCTCACCCTAATAGAATGCACAATGTAGGAGATTTTATGATTAGTTGTATTTGACGGAAGCTAGGGAAATCGGATATGTGGTGAGTATTAGTTCAATTTATTCGATGCCTCCCTCGCTGACTAAGTCGAAGAGGCGGAGTTTGGCTGTCTGAAGGTCTTATTTGAATTTGGTGAAGAGAATTTATTGGGGATTGGCGTAAGGTTTTAGGAGCGACATGGACTCATATATGGTATTAGTAAAAAGTAAATTTCGACCATGGTCGAGATCACCCAAAGTAATGACCTCTACTACCACAGAGTCAGTGTGGCTGTCGTCTGACACTGGAGGATTCGACTGCCCTGTCGTATCCAACTGGTAGAAGTCACTATTGCCCTCCCCCTCGCTGATTTTGCTCATTTTGCTGCTTTTCTTTTTAAGCATTTGTAGGAGTAAATATAATTAGATAAAACCACTCTTTTATCATTCGGCTTTTTTCACTCCCATAATGCTTTTGGTTGTTGCGGTTTCCAGGAATGAAGGGATGTCCCATTTGAATATTGCTCCCTGATCTCCCACTACATACAGCTTTCCATTCTCAAATACAGCGCTTCTTATTTCGTAGCCTGGGAGCATATCCCACCCCTTCAACCATATCCATCTAGCTAACTCGTAGCTCTTTACTTCTTAGTGGTAGATCATCACCCCAATTAATTGTTGGTGCAAGGCGATCATTTTCCCATCACAGTTTATAAGCAGCTCGCACGGAATATGTAACAGGAACTTAGCGTTAACATTCAAAATGTGGAAATGATGGCCTCCGTAAATCATATCTCCCACTGCCTACCAACAGCGAATAGGCTTCTGTTCCTAAACAGCGAACGTTTGGAGGTCGATTGTTGCTGAAGGCTCTCCCGTAATGTAGAGATTATTACCAAATATCCTTCCGTTCCAGATGGGTCTCCCAATATTGATAATTCTGATGATTTAGTGGGTAGTGTTGGAGCTCCATACCACACTCCCATCAATACTTAAAGAAATGGTTTCGTGTTATTGAGGCAGTATGTCACTGACTAGATCACTATGGTATTTATGCCTCCTGATTTCCCTCAGTTCTAGATCCATAGTAAGAACGCTTCCATCCACTAATCCCACCATAATGTTCTTATCAACTGTCATAACCACCGATATCAGATACTGAGAAAAGATAAGCTTCTATCTGAGTAGTTTGAGATTGACAGAATCCCATACCTTAACCCGAGAATCATTGCCCACTGTCAACAGCTAACCTTTACCTAGAGAGATGATCTTATTGATTTCCGACCGACCATGGGCTTGTACTTGTGCTTCGCAGATCATATGAAAGTTTCAAATGAAGAATAAATATTATCAAGTTGAGGTAAATCCCACCTTTAATTTGGGGATACAGTACCCAACATAGAACAGCCATACACCACATAGGTTGATGACTGACTTTCTGAAGCTTCTCAGGAAGCTAGGCTATTAGAATTAAGTGTGGATGCGTTTATGTTCCCACCGGTTCGACTCCATCTTTGCGCATACCAGGTTGTAGAATAGGAGGATTCCCCCCACTATCAGAGGCTGGAACCACTCTGTCCCGTACATATTAATCGCATATGTCGTCTGACTGCTAGTATTGAAAGGATAATTATTGTACCTAAGGTATTCATAAATGTAGATGATAGCTACACAGTGTACCTCGAACTTTGTTAGAAACCCCGATTTGTAGTGTAGGGGCCTCTTCTGTACCACAATATTAAGAAATGCCAGCCTCGAAAGGCATTTCCTCAGCAGTCCTCCTATAAACTGCTTCCGATTGTTTACCAGTCTGAGCACGTAAACTACGCACAAATACCAAAATTAGACGTTCGTGTAGGCGATGGTCATGGCGGTACCGAATTGAAGGCCAATCATGAACAGATATATTTCGAAGTAGAGCAGTTGGGACTGGTTTATGAGTATCAGAGTAGTATCTAGTATTATCTACACCAGCAGGTCTACCAGAGGGTAAACGTATATGTACACCCAATAGTTCGTAGTCGCTTTTATAGCTATGAAAAGTTGAGGTAGTATGTACCACCCATACACAAACTATACTAGCAGCATCCATATTGGTAGAAAGTTTTTGAATTTGTTGAGACTCTGATAAATAGCTACACTGAAGTAACACACCAATATGAACGGGTACGACAGGAACTCTAGGCTCATAAACACATTCCCTATGATGAGTGGGTAGGCTACAAAGATGAGCAGATGTTCATACTTGAAAGGAGCGAACGAATCGAAGAAAGCGTATATTGTTATCATAAGGAAGTAGGGTAGGCTCACAGATAGCTTGTACAGTTCGTTCACTCCAATTAAGAGACCGTAGGTGAGCACCACCTCTAACACATACATCCAGAAATCAAACTTCGGTGGCTACACCTATTCCTGAATCTACAGACTGGACTTTAGAATATCAGTTTCGTCTAGATCCAGCCTAAGTGTACGGGATTCCCTATTGCTTTACTTTTTAGAATTTAAGGGGGTGTCTTATCGGTTATTATGTGTCGGTTAGGATGAGAGATAACTAGCCTGCACCATTCTCTCCAGAGTTTGGTGTCTGGATACCCTACTAATAGGCGTAAGTTCAACGTTAACTAGAAGTGGACTAACTGGAAGTGGTCCTTCAATCTTAGGCATTATAAGTAAAAAACTAACTAAAATCGCAGCTAGACTTCATCAAGCTTGTTTTTGGATGGGCAAAAACAGTTTGAACTCGGGTGGCAGCTCCTCCTCACTGTAGAGCCTATCGGAAAAGTATATTCTCCTTATTCGACAGTTGGCATGAATCTGCACTCTCAGTGTTTATATGTAGTTCGTTCCATATGCTCTCCGAGTGAAGTCTGACAGGTTAAACTGGATCTGGTTCCACCCTTCATCCAGTCTCATCGGCATAGTGCAAATGAATGGTTTTACTCTGGTAGTTGACTGGTAGTTACTGGCTCTGAACCTCCTGCGAACGTTCTTATCGTCGAGAACCTGCACTTCGAAAGTGAAATATTTTTTGAGCTGCGTTAGAAACTCCCTACATTTTTGATAATCATGACTAGGAAGGGGAGTTTAATACCTAGTGTCTTTTTGGGATCGGCTGGGCATGTTATAAAATTGGTGGAGACATTCGTTCCCATGATTTCTAAAACTGAACTTTGGATATCTTGGTCCGTCAGTCGCTTAATGTGTCCATTCCGGATCTATTTATCCCAAATCTGCAATGGTTTGCTCCTACATTAAGTATGCACCTACCCGATTGAATATAGGATGGACAGGAACCCTGATTGGTACGTGTTCTTGAACATTTTTTGAAACTTACACCCTATATTATTTAATTATAAATATTATTTCCTTTGGAGTGTCATTATTATTTGAGGACTCTCACCCTCACTTCGAGCGACAACATATAATACGGTTTGACGAGGGTCGGGAAATATAATTTGATAAATGTAATCTATTAACAATTATTGCTGGGTAGTGCCCAGTGCCCACTGTTGGGTGAGACTGCCTAAGTCTGTTACCTACACTCCTGCAATCATCATCAAAAGATCAACTAATAATCTTGTATAAGTGCAAACTTCTCAGGGTTACCAAACAGTCTCCTGTGAGGATATCTTCCCACGCAACGACTCTGTAGATTACTGCCAGCAGCACGACCTTGTAGTGTTGGATATTCTAAATTAAGCTGAAATACATATGAGCCTAAAGAAGAGGTTTACATAGAGGCAGATATACACATATCTTGGGGGTACTCTGCTGGGGCTGAATCCCTTCCAGCGGATGGACATCTACGGATAGAGGGTAATCGAACAGTACCGCAACAACCAGGGAAGTTCTAAATTGCCTCCCCATATATATGGTATTGCAAGTCAGGCTGAGTAGAATTTACTTCGTGAATACAAAAATCAGTCAATACTCATATGCGGTGAGAGTGGAGCGGGTAAGACCTAGACACTAAAATACATAATAGAGTATTTATGTAGCAGCCATAAGCAAGATCACTCTATAATTAACGATAGGATACTTAACTGTAATCCATTATTAGAGGCTTTCGGTAACGCCAAAACTCTAAAGAACAACAACTCGAGTCGGTTCGGCAAGTACATAAAACTTTACTATGCCAGCAAACATAGAGAACTCACAATAGAGGGTGCCTCTATTAACAGCTACCTGCTGGAGAAAAATAGAACGGTTAACCAATCAGCTGGATAGGCTGCCTACCATATCTTCTCAATGCTGCTGCATCATCTGCCTCCCAAATAGATGAGCAAGTATCTACTTTCGAAGGAGACCAATTACAATTATTGCTCAAATATGGAGCTCGATTAATTTAATAGTAAGGAAAGTTATACCAGGTTGTTAAATACTTTCGAAGCTACTGGATTCTGTCAGGAGGAGGTGTAGTCCATATTTAAGATAATAGCTGCAATTCTAAATATGGGGCAAGTGTCATTCGTTCCTCCTGTAATTTAGCATGGCGAGTGTACTATCGAAAACTAATCTCACTTGAAACATTTCTGCCAACTGGTACGAATTGACTTTAAAACTATGTTGAATATTATAGTCCGCAAAAAGCTATCTGTTGGTGTTTAATCAATATTCAGTCCTCGTAGGAAATAAGAGTGTATGGATATGGTTAGAGGTCTCTGCAAGAATATTTACTAGGCTTTATTCGATTATATCGTAAAGAGACTGAATGGAAATCTACAGCCTACACATACTGCAAATTTAATTACTTTGGGCATGTTGGATATTTTTGGGTTTTAGTGTTTTTAGAGGAATTCTCTGGAACAACTGTTCATAAACTACACCAACTAGAAACTGCAGCAAGTGTACTTAGTGTATGTCTTTAAATCAATTAAGAAGGATCTCATGGAAGAGGAGGTTTCTCCCTAGCATATCAACCTTATCAAGTACACAGACAACAGCACCTTGATTTAAAGCCTCTAAAATCCAACTGTAGGGTTATTTGGGTTGCTGAATGATACATGCCTGCTGCCCAAATCAAACGATGAGGTGTTTTACAACCAGTTTAAAAGAACAGTATGCAGCCACTCCTCTTACTCCTTTAACATAAAAAGCAAGGAAAATTTCACCATCAACCACTCAGCACGACCAGTAGAATATTGCGTTAGCGGTTTCAAGTAGAAGAACACCGATATCAGAAACATCTAGATAAATAGCCTAGATAAAACCATTGACAATATGCTAACAACTAAAACTAACCAGGTGAGCAGCCGCTTTGTATCTGCTGCTCTCCGAAGAGACTTATAAACTCTAATTAGCAACTAGCTCCAGACTAGCAATTTGTTTTTCGTAAGGTGCATCAAACCCAATCAGGCGAAGGCTCCCTTCCAATTTGAAGATCCCTTTGTTGCCTAGCAGATTAGATACTTGGGAATACTGTAGACTGTCAGAGTGCGCAAGTAGGGGTTTACCCAGAAAATATCATTCCAATAGTTGGCCTAAAGATATTGCTTCTTACTTAAAGACCAAACAACTCACTCTAAGAAAGATTTTAAAAGACTAGTGTAATGCATATAGCAACAACTAAAAACTCAGTTTATTAAGGGAAAGTCAAAGCTATTTCTTAGAGAAAAAGACTCCAACTAGCTCACTAAACTATTTATGGAACATCACTAAACCAAAATCAAAGCAGTCCATAAAATGTAGCTTGCTTATCTTCAACATATCAACAGAAGAAGGATTACCAAAAGTATTAAAAAGCTGGCAGGGTTAGCTCGTATTTTAAAGTACTCTAATAAAAATAATAAAAAACTGGTTCAGGGTGCTATGACCTGTCTAGTTAAGTACTGCAAACACATACTGGTGCTAATCAAATAGAAGGAGCAAGAATTAATTAGGGTTGCAACCAACAGAAAAGAAGTAAAGTAAAACATTCGAGAACCCAAATCCCAAGTATCTAAGCCCAAACCTACAGGCATCAAACAATAATAGCACCCATTAATTGCTTAGGAGCAACCTTTGTCTAAGAAATAAAATATAATTGAGGTTAAGCAGTAGAAAATACAACCTAAAACATAGATAACTGTAAAATAGAGGAAAGAGTAAAATAAGGAGTATAAGCCTTAGTCAATAATTAGAGTGATATCGGGTACGCGAACACCTATATTCATTAAATAGCCTCACAGCGACATCAACTATCTTGTAGACAAACCACTGTTCCCCATAAATTAACTCCAAGTGCTAACCCAAGGCTAGCCAAACAAGTAGTTCCATTCAGTCTTAGTCAATTAAAAAATGGCAAAATCTCCCACATTCGCTCAGTACTGTAAATAGAACCTTTACATAAAGAACATATCCAACATCGAATAATAAATACGCAAATCACTCACCCACAGATCCAAAAACATATCCAGGCCTATGCTTAAACTATCGAACGAGATGCTTCAGGCAGAGGCTGATTTTGCTTGGCGATGCATCCTCAAGGTTATTGGATAGAGAAATAGTCGCTACTCTTTCCAGGATAACCTCAATAATATAGCCAAACTCATGATGGGAGTTTACTGTGATAAGTAAACAGGTTACTAGTACAATATAGAGGAACAGTGTAATAAGCGATAGGGTGGGCATACCTCCCACAAATCAACCTACAATTCCCTCTACAATTCACTTACGGTATCGTTGGAAAACTCCATGAGTGAGAGAATAAATAAGGATCTTTAGTATGTTCAGAAGCAATTGACAGCTATGCAACTATCTCCTATTAGAGTGATGAGAGATTAGATTTACATGCAGTTGGCTAGACAGTTTGGAGGAAATAGCAATAAGTAGGTTTTGGATAAGCTTAAGGATGTAATGGAGATTCTGACTAGGTACTACCCTCCCTCCGAAACTCTCATATTCCCCTATATAAACTTCATCCAAAACAATAAGATGCTCGAGGGTTCACTCGTTCGCAACAACTTGGCTAGGTTCGCTGACTGCTACTCCAAATTAGCTGATCCTCACTGCAATTTGGAGGTAGCACTGTAGCAGTTGGACTTCCTAACAACTCGAAAGTCCCAAATCCAACAGTTTGACATCGACCAGAAGCTGTCTCTCAATATTAGTGTATACGATCGTACTGTTATGGTGGAGACGTTCACTAACGAGACTCTCAAGTACATAAAAAAATAGTGCTGCAAGCATCTCGGAATAGAGTAGTTGTAGTCCCATTACACTCTCCTACACACTGTAATGAGTGATAACAACTAGACTCTCAGCTAATCGATGGTTAACTAACAGATGAAAGTTGTAGACTACCTCTAAAGCAGCTACAAGTACGTAGAGGATAAACTCAATTTTGCTAAAGTTAAATGTTCTTTTAGATTGAGTTTGAAACTTAAGTACTATTTTACTGTCTAAATCAACCAGAAAAAGCTGCTTACTCTACTCTACTTGCAGATTGAGGAGGAGTTCAAACAAGGCAAATATTTGCTAAGCTCTTTAGAAGAGAGTAGACTCTGTAGTATTTCCCTATTCCTGCAGAAAGGGTCCATCAACAAATAGAGCTTTAATGCCAAGTAACTCTAATCGTACAAATACCTAGATAAACACAACGTTATCTCCAACATCATCAAATAGTAGTACTTTACTGTCAACTCCAAGAAGGATAAACCCTAACTCCAAGTAGAATTTCTATAAATAATAATGAACTCCAACCCACACCTATTCATGTCTCACGAATACGATGTCACTTACTTCGACGTGTAGAAGAACTAAGATGGATCGTTCAAAAAGTCATCGGTAGGCTACCAAATAAAGATGATGGTTCGACCAAGCTCTCTCGTTCTCACCAATAACTAGAAGACCATAGTGTTGTAATCTATCTAGATGGAGAACATAGCTAGATGGGGCCTTAGCAAGGGCAAGGCCACATGCCTAATGATCCAAACTAACTAAGGCCTCCTCAAAATTTTCGCAAGCGAGAACGTCCACCAACTTTAATAGCTAATTAACAGCTACGTTACCACACTATCTGGAATGAAGACATCGTAGGCGTCTGAATCTCTTTTTGTGAAGCAAAAGTGATATCTGTACTATTCATATTAATATTGGAATGAATGGGATCATTACTTAGCTGGAGGCTGAGTTCCTTTAGTAAATGCCTCCAGCCCAGTGATACCTCTGCCGATGATAAGGGCGTGGATGTCTTGAGTCCCCTCGTAAGTGTTTACTGTCTATAAGTTAATGGCATGACGAAGAACGTGATAGTCTTCGCTTATTCCGTTGCCACCTAGCATATCTCTAGCTATCCTAGCGATTTCCAGTGACTTCACACAGGAGTTTCTCTTTATCATTGAGACCATCTCTACAGCAAGCTATCCCTTCTATTTGAGGCGGGAGACTTGGAGGACAGCTTGTAGAGCCAGAGCAATATCTACTTGCATATTTGCAAGTCTCATCTGGACCAATTGGAATGAGGCTAGAGGAACTCCGAACTGTTTCCTATCTAATGTGTATTGCCTGGCAGCATGGAAGCAGAACTCAGCTGCACCTAATGTACCCCATGCTATTCCGAATCTAAGTCTCACAGCATGTATACCTTGCGTTATTGAGACAAGAGAATGGTCCCTTAAGCCCTTTAACAGTAGGGAAGATGTTCTCTTTAGGAACTCTAACATTGTCCATACTTATATCACCAGTAATCGAAGCTTTTAGTGAAAGCTTCCCATTAATCTTATTTGCTGATAGTCCTTTCATACCCTTCTCTAATATGAACCCCCTAATATCTCCCTTCTCATCTTTGCCCCATACCACAAATATATCTGCTATGGGAGAGTTAGTAATCCATGTTTTCTGACCATTAAGCACATACTCATTTCCCACCAGCTTAGCATTAGTTTTCATGCCTGCTGGGTCAGACCCATGGTCAGGCTAGGTAAGCCCAAAGCACCCAATTTTTTAACCTTTGATCAATCCCGGTAGATATTTCTATTTCTGTTCGGCCGTTCCGAACTCGTTTATTGGATGGATAACAAGAGAGCTCTGTACACTGAGAGCCGATCTATAAGCACTATCAACTCTCTCCACTTCCCTATTGATTAGTCCATAAGCCGTATATGATAGACCAGGGGTATAAGGCCCCTGAATAGTGCACCCCAAAAACCCATTTTCTCCATACCTCCTAATGATGGCAGGGTCAAACGTTTAGTTTTTATTATCCTTAATCACTCTAGGCATAAGCTCAGCCTGAGAGAATTGATGAGCGTGTTCCATAGTCTACATTAGTGGCAAATTTACCAAAACTTCATCTTCAGTGAGTTGGCTGCGAAGATTGAGTGCGTCTCTATAATCGAATTTCTTAAATTTTTAGGAGAATGCTCGTCGAACGAGATTGCCTATTCTCATAACTATTAACTATAACTAAAGTACTTTCTATTTGACTACTACCAACTAAATTTATCTGTGGACCATACCCTACACCGTTTCTGCTACTTTCGATGGCCCTCACCCAACCCCATCCAATATTGTAAACTCAATTTACTCTCTAATTGCGTTTGATCTTGATAAGCGATAAATAAGCAACAATAAATAAGGATAATAGAAGCTGCTGAGGATGTCTTCCTAATAAATAGGATAATATAATCGGAATTATATGGAGTAGTTGGAGCCTCAGGGTGCCCCCCTAAAGCCCAAGAAGAACGTGTATAAGTTTTACGTAAGCAACAGTGTGCACAAGGAAGTGATGATATCTAGTAACTTCGACTCCGGAAATATTTAACTGCTGCGCCAAGTCAATTAATTCTACTACCGGTTGGCTGCAGTAGCCGACTACCAGGGATCCTTCCGATCGAAGAAAACCTGGTTTTACTTCAAGGTCAGAGCATATAAAAACTGCAAACTTAAGTTAGTAGTCTAAAACGTAGACATACTGCTGCCTTCTTACGAGGTACCCTCTTCCTAACTTAGTGGGATAGCGAGCTTGCAAAACCAGTCTACAAAGTAGGCGACTAGGGCACCTGGGCCATACTCAAATAGAGTTTTCTTTGTGTACTTTTATACTCACTCAGAGGAGAGAAGACCTATAGCTACATATCGACTATACTTTTCAGTCAGAGGAATCAGTGTTTTTTGCGCTCAGCATCCCACTCACCTATTAATAAAATCTATCGGTGTTGTAGAGTCTGGAGAAGGATATTCCCAACCCTACGTCCATTTACTTTAAGAAGGAGGTGCTGACCTACACTCAGAATAAGTTTAATGTTAATTTACTTACAATTAGTGAGAAGGAACCTAATCAGGTTGATAGTGTAAGAGAGACCAAATTTGATAGGAATTTGTTTCCTGATAATGATAGAGCGGTGAGGTTTGACAAGCCGGCGATACTTATTGGATCGAGGATACACCCAGGAGAGGTTGGCTCCAGTCATGCACTAGTAGGCATACTCAAGTTTCTTCTGAATCCTAAAGACCTTAGAGCATATATTTTGCGCAAACTATTCGTATTTATGGTTGTACCCATGCTGAATCCAGAGGGTGTATTCTTGGGGAACTATCGAATGGATTCTCGTGGAAGAAACTTGAACAGGCTATTCACCTCTCCATAATACAGTACTTAGTAAAACCTGAGTAATATAGACCTTAAGTATTTGCACTCAAAAAACTGGCGTAATATCTGAATTAAGACTCCCGTCTATTTTTTTATCTCGATATGCATGGACACTCAAATCCAACTAAACCTGCCTTTATTTATGGAAACGCACTCGAAGATATTGTCAACCAGGTGGAGTGCCAAATGTTCTGTAAAGTACTGTCTATCAATACTCGGTTTTTCAGCTATGAAAGCTCCAATTTTACGGAAGAGCAGATGGCAGCTAAGGACAGAGATTAGCCATTCACTAAGTAAGGATGTTCAAGGGTATGTATTAATAGACTGACAAGCGTCTCTCATTGCTTAACTCTATAGGTTGGGCTGCATCCAATAGGCCGAAACTACTAAACTCCCGCAGTCTAGAATAGCGAATTCTCATACTAAAATAGGGGCTACTAACTTCGAAACACTCCCACATCCATGCTGGAGACATTCTATTAAATAGGCTAATAGACCATGATAAGCATATTGGATGTGTTAAACAAGAACCCCTACAGTCGGTTACCCTCTACCACCCACAAAACTATCGACCAAGTTAGAAAATCGATAGCTTCCACCATCATCCAGGATGAGTAAAGGTTTAGGAGGATGGACCACAAAGCTTACCAGAAGGTTCGAGGAATAGAAAAATTCTCACAGGAGTACTTCCTTGATAAAATAAACTCTAAATGGCACTATATTGGCAATGATCCCAAGTTCTGTAAAGCTAACTGGCCGATACTGGGCCTCAGGTCCTTAAGTACCTTAAAACCATGTATTAACAAAACAGCCCGAAGAGAGAAGTCTCCCAGGAAAAAAAAGACTGATCTTCCCAAGTAGGACACTCAAATTAAGGCTGAGATTGACAATGCAAACACGTTAGAGCTAAACGATATGCAAGACAGATAGGTTGTTATGGAATCTGGAATGACCTCTCCACTCCATAATTCAATCGATAAAATAAAGCTATTACCAGTGGAGGCTGTAATCAAACAGATTTCCTCTTCAACTCAAATAACCAACTAACTGATTCGGGAGTTTAGGAGGTAGGAAAAGTATAATAAAATCCAATAGTAGAAGCCTATTTTAATTGTCAAATAGTTGGAACTTCCCAAGATACTAACCAGAATAGCCAACTAATCTTAGGCAAGAATACTTTCCAAACGTAAACCTCACAGTCTCTCCCCTTCTAAAAAGCCCTCTAAAAAATAGCCGATCCTAGATCCGCCCAGCTTCATCCTTAATATTGAGAAGGCTGCCTATTATAATCCTGATAAAGGCCCAACGAATCAGGATGGCCAGAAGAATGGTGATTTTAAGAAATGCAAATCTAAAAGGAAGCTGTCCATTCTATAATCATTGAAAAAGGTACAGATACAGTCTGATCTGTTGTTTGTTAGAGACAATCAGATCGTCTAATATTCGGGGTCTGGAGGATAATAAGAATAGGTAACAAAAAGATAGATAAGGGTAAAAACTGAAATTCCCCAGTAATAATCTGTCAAAAATGTTATAGTAAAGTATGTAAGGAGAGAACAACTCACAACATAACCTGGTACACTCTAATAGCACCTCAAAAGAGATGGTGAGCGATACGACGAAATGTTACAATTACCGTAAGGCTAGGACAAAATGGTCCGAAACGCAAGGTAATCTAAAAGATAACTCGTAAATATAAAGTTACGACAACTCAAAAAGAAACAATAACACAAGCGTTCTCCCCTCTTCCCCAACCTACGCAAGGCTTAATAAACCTAATGCTAGCAGTTCGATGACCTAGGAGTACGCGACATTGGTGAGCTACGGCAATTAGAGGTGGTATAACCAAAAGAGATAAAACTGTACATATCTTCGAAGCGAATGGCTCAGACGAAACAATGATATTTTAATATTATGGACGCGACTGAGTACGACTATTTGTTTAAGTACATAATGGTTGGAGACACCAGTAACACTCTCACAACAAGTAGGTGTCGGCAAGTCGACGCTTCTGGGCATGTTCGTTGACAACCGCTTCAAATAATAAAACCAGCCCACCCTCGGAGTAGAGTTTGCCTCTAAAAGAATCTAAGTCATGGACAGAATCGTCAAGCTGCAGATATGGGACACCGTACTTATTGGGTTAGATAGGCCGGACAGTAGGCGTTCAGGACTATCACCAGAGCCTACTACAAGAACACTGTGGGGGTGATTCTTGTCTTCGATATTAATAACAGAGAGAGTTTCCGGAGTCTGCAGAGCTGGCTTGAAGAGATTAAGGATAACTCACAGCCCAACGTCCACATTGTAGTCGTAGCGAATAAAATCGATGTTGGCAGTCCGTAGGTCACCTAGGAGTAAATTATGAAGCTCGGGATTCTCAACTTTTTAACTTCAGCAAAAACTGGCTAGAATGTTAACGATCCTTTTGTGGTTTTGAGTTAGACAGTATTGAAGAGTGTGGAGGAAGGAAGACTAGACCTAAATGATCCGGTAAGGGTGGGTTAATTAAGAGATCGGGAGTAAGAAAGGGAGCGGCGAATGGGGTTAAAAATACGAACCACGAGCTCCGGCTGACAGCTGTTAAGAAATAGCAGAAGGAGCAGGATGGATGCTCTTGCTGAATGTGCACATATTTATTATTCTAATGTATTGCACTATATATTAAGTAAAAAAAAAATATTTAAACACATAGAAAATGTCTGTTAGCACATACAACAACCTCACCAATCCATCCCGGGGT